>JASTWK010000925.1:0-64753 GCA_030770225.1 Temnothorax unifasciatus | reverse complement strand
TTTATCGTCATACGGACTCAGAGCGATTTTGTTTCGGATATTGTGTACCACATCGTGAGTTTGGACCGTATGCAAGCCTGTTGTCGCGTCATTTCGATCTCATCGTTCAAAACACCTCGTGTAATCGTCGAACGTTATAGTACGCGCTTACGACGTTGCTCTTCACACCTTTCGCTTTTTTACATCTTTTTTTACCATCCACTCTCAACGCGTAACATCTTCGCCCGGATCCGACGAATTCGGTCATGATCGCGCCGTTATTCTCGTCCTCATCAAACCCGGCACCTTCTTGTTCGCGAGCGGTATACCGTAAACGTTACTCTACCGCGTAATCGCTCGTGCGAACTGCGATATCGCGTTTCACGTTCTCATACAACTCCTCGCACTCGATGTGATATATAAGGCTGTCCGTATCGTGTACATAATTCTACACATATCGCCGTACAGGGGGAGACATGTATTCGTGATGAAATTCATACAAACAGACTTTCGATACGTCGAGAATGCACATGCCGACGTAAATAGGTTTGTCAAATTTAACCTCGAGTTTTCGCAGTTCGACGGCTATCAGATTTTCAGAAAACACGCTCCGGCTGTGAAAAATTTGGTCGCGCGATCATTGCCTCCGCGCCGTATCTACCGTCCCACTTTGTTAATAATTTTACGTCAACGTGATTGCGTACATTTTCCATCGTTTTTCCCGAAAACTGCGTTGTTCATCAATTTATACAAATTTTTCTCGAAATCGTTTTTGGCCTGTGTTCTAAATTTCGTATTGAGCTCGAGTAAGTGCGGAGCCACGCAGATTGAGCGAATTGCAATACGCGATGTATCTTTGTGACGCGAAGACCGTGACGCGATGCACTGCTGAGGTTGCGGTAGTGTATTACGTAACGTTTCTTATCGTAGAGCGTCGCGAGAAGTTTGGATTGGTGTTTTCCGGGCGGTTTATCGTGCGTTGTGGCAGAACGGTAGGTCAGCGTGCGCGTCGTGTTTATCCTGCGGATACTCTAGATCGACTTCGAGAATGTAACCCGTGGGCGAATCCAAAGCGATCGCGCTGAAGTCGAAATTCGAAACGTCTTCGACCCATCGAAACTCCGCGTAGGGCAGTGGCTGACACATCGCCCAGCCGTACAAGTTATTTACATCGAAGTACATCAAATACGAAGACGGTTTCGATGAATCGTACGTCTGCATGTACTTGTTGTTGGCCTGCGCGTATCTGCCGGAACATTGACTCAGACCACCGCGTATACCACGTTCGATGAACATAATCATGTCAATGTCGGTGAGCAGTTCGAAATTGATACACGTATACTTCAACATAGCGTCCCATGTGAAACCTGGCAAAGTGTAGTAGTACGCGGGATCGAGTCCGTAACTCGCGATACAACTGTCGCGGAAATTTTCAAAAACGTCGGCCAATAACAAGACATCGGTTTTGAGGTATAGATCGCTGTATTCGCCCAAGGTTCGAACGGAGAACCGTCGCCAGACGTTCGCGGCATGCTCATAATCGCTCTCGCATACGGTGTCACCGGTCAAGGAACTGTAAAATGAGTCGCGCGGTGGTAAAACACGTGTCCTCCAGCTTGTCCACACAATCCACGTATTCGTACGGAAAGACACCTTTTCGCGTCAAAAGATCGAAATCCTCGGTCGATAATTGTGAAAATTGAGAACGTACGATTTTAACTTATCTCTGCATAGAAAGATGCTAATTTATCGAGGCTGCTACTCAAAAATTTATACGAATCGATAAACCGTAATTTTATGTCGTTTCGCGAATCTGATCTGTCGGCGGTATCTTTAACGTGTTTCGTGAACGATATGTATTTTTCTTTCGTGATTGGAAGTAATTCTACATGTCCTTCGTACGCTGTAGCTATCTCCGTGATAATAAAATGTGCGTCATAGCCGGATAGATGTGAAAAATTATTGGAATGTAATGTGAATCTTTATAATTTAGATTACAGTTGACATGCGCGGGACCTCTGTATCGACCGGTCAAGTGACAATGATCGCGTACTCGCTTTTCGTCTGGCTTGAACGGTTTTTCGCAAATGTGACATTGCGCCGCGCTGCGAAATATCTCCCATTCGTTTCGCGTTAGATCTACCATGCGAACATTCTCGGACAAGATAGCCTTTACGTCGTGTGCTAAACGTCTTAGTTCCTCGGCGAACCACGCGACGCAATCTTTATCGCGACGAAACCGATACATTGATAACGAGTCGTCGTACGAGCATCGCACGTAGTATCCTATGCTAAATACCTGATGATGTTGAAACCTGAACGTGGGCGTTGTCGGATCCGCATCCGTCTTCTCGAGGGTACATTCCAGGTCGGCGTACACGACATATGGAAGTCGTTTCCTTCCTGCTGTGATTTTTAAAACTCAGCCACTTGCCATCCTCGCTCGGTAGTCGGATTACGCAGTTGTTTATCTCTCGGCAGTCTACTCCGTGGGCTTCCAATTTCTCGCTCGTGTAGAAATAGTGCAAACATCTGCAAAAAGAACAAACACAATTTTTGTAAATTTTTTATATTAAAAATAAAATATTTTTTTATTAAAAGGAGTATAGGTACTCACCGATCGCAAAAGTATTTCTGACTACGGTGGATGCTCAATTGCAAGCTAACGAGGTGGGATAGATTTTTTATCCACGCGAAATGTCCCACGTTGTCGTCTCGCGGGTCCTGCACGTATAGCAGATTTACGTGTTTGTCCATCTTCCGATCGGTGAGTCGTATCGGGAGAACGTTCGGCGTCTCCTCCTCTCCCTCGATGGCGTACACATTGATGGAGATGTTGTTGAGTCGTTCGAACCGTTTATTTGTTTCAAAGTCATTGGAAAGTCAATGTCTTGTAAATTTAATACCGTCGCGTAATGAGGGTACGAGGATTCCCGTTCTGAATTTCTTTCGGCTGGATGTAGAGCAGCCACCACCGACCACGCGAAGCACGCATTGTCCCTCGATTGCACGTTGATCACCGCTTTCTTCGATTTAATTTTTTGCGGTAAATTGACGTAACATCCCGCGTGCAAAGGATTGTATTTGTTTACGTTCACAGTCAAATTGAGTATACGCGACAACGCCCACCCGCTATCGCGTTCCTGAAACTCTTCGAGGGACGATAAAGTAGGCTCGATAACGTGTCGCTCGTACCACTCGCGCAGATCGGACCGATCGGACGAACGAAAGAGTTTGCAGTTTCTCGTGTTGACACTTTTGTTCGCACGTTTGTCACCCGTCACGAACTCACCGTTGAACACAGTGTTTATCTTTACATTTGCGTGTCTTTGCATGACGTTCCACACATGATCGAGCACAATGTCTGTAGCATCTTCGAGAAATTGTCGCGGTTCGATGTGATTGGTATTTATCACCGCACCGGTCAATACGCGGTTTTCGAACGCGGTATCGATCTCTCGCCAAACGAGACTTTTCGCGTTATCGTCACTACTAGTGCCCGCCGCGTACTCACCACCGATATGTACGAACCGTCTCTGTAATAGAGTCTTCGCACCTTCGAGTCGCGCGATTCTTGCCACTAAAGATTGTCTGTTTCCGACAGTTTGAGAACCGTCTGAGAGCCGCGGACGTTTGGAACGACAGTCTTCCTCGAGCCGCCCAATAAACTCCTCGCATCGCTGTGCCCATGCAAAATATTCGTCCAAAGTAGCGATTTGGTTGGACCGTTCCAGCAGGTCGCGTTCCGTTTGATCGAGATGTTCCATGTTTTTTTTAATATTGTCTTTTTCACACTATTTTTTAGATCACGTCACATTCTTCGTTTAGTTACGTACATCTTTTTTGTTCATTGTTACAAAAAAATGTTTTCTTTATACCACCCACTTGACACAAAAAACATTCACCCTCGAATATGAACGTTCGCGTTGCGAAAGCTAGCCGAAGACTGATCCGCAAGATGCGGATTAATAATCATCCTGGCGACAATGGATGCTATGCGTTTGTATAATTGTCGTTGGACATATTTTGTTTATACATTCCAGCAGCCGGACATCGGCGCTCGCTTTTTGTAATATGCCGCGCCATAACCGAATACCGCCCGCGACGGTTAAATCGTAATCGGCAGCGGCTCTTCCTAGAAAAAACATGAAAAGGACTCCGCAACGGTTGAATCGTCATCGGAGACAAATTTTATCAATTGTTTACCTCGGCCATTTTATCTTTAAACCGTCGTCGGACCATCGACGCTCGCTTTTGTAGTGCGAGACGCCGTAACCGAATGGCGGCTCGCATATTCTACAGGGGTGAGATCATTGCACAGACAAGTTGTTTTGTTTATATTCACCGGTAAAATTCCAGCACCCGAACGGCGCCCATTAGCCTTTGTATCCGCGCCGAAAACGCGAACGTCCCCTCCCCCTCCCCCCTCCTCCTCGCCCTAAAACGCGGACACCACCCCCCTCCCCCTTCCCCTCGGCGGCACCCCCTTTGTCAACGATATGTTTATAAATATTTAATAAATAACATGTCCCAACGCGCTCGCCGACCCCTCCCCCCTCCCCCCGACCCCCTCGCCCTAGAACGCGGACACCTACCCCCCCCCTTCCCCCCCCTTCCCCCTCGGCGGCACCCTCTTTGTCAACGATATGTTTATAAATATTTAATAAACAATAGACCCGCGCGCCGCTCAAGTCCCCCCCGCCCCGCTCCCCCCTCAGATCCCCGAGTTAGGTAGCACATATTACTCCTACTCTCCTGCTCCAGCTTGGTGATACGATGAGAATTTTGGGCGACCGTTTCCGCGATAAAGTTCAACTTGCTCAGTTTGTTGTTTATTTCCCTATTAATATTACGCTGATCCTCCATAAAAGCTGCCAATTTATTTTTCGATTCCTCATTCTTAGATCGCTGATCCTCCATAAAGTTAGACAATTTTTTGTCAGATTCCTCCATCCTTGACAGTATAGACATTAACAGCGCCTCAGTAGACTGTGGTTGCGTGCCCGAGGGAGAAGCCATATCCTCTGGATTAGATGATTGTGCACACCTGTCAGTCTGCTGCGTAAGCGGTAAGATTTGTAGCGCTGCTAAGGCCCTGCAGCAGTGATCCGCGTATTTGGACAAGGAATACGACTTGACACAGCCGGGGTGAAACAATTTGTTGCACTCGCATGCAACTGAAGTAGTCGCAATTGACTTCTTACACTTGTAGCACTGCATATGTAATACGCCAAGCAAGTCGAAACCAGAACCAAAGAAATGCAGTTAGGAAAACCAGTCAGTAGTAGATGGTAATACGTGCGAAAGCCCAGATGGTAACAAGCAGTGGCACGCCGAAGCCCACCGATGGTAACTCATGCGTAGTGTGACCGGACGGAGGTTTGCCATTGGCCCGACTCGCCCTGATATCCGCGTACCACGGTCGCCACTCGATTTTAACCTTTATAAACCGAGAAAGGTTGTTTGCAAATTTAACTGACCCTTATCTGGACCACGCTAATTCCCCTCCTCCTTCCGTTTCGGGCTCTTCCTTCCGGGACAGTGGATCTTCGCTGGACCTCGCGTCTGTGGACCGTCGTTGGGACTGCAGCTGTGCACCGCTGGCCTTTCGTCCCTCTGGACCTTCGCTGGGCCGCTTCAGGATCTCTCGTCGCAGTGTCGGGTGATGCCGACGGATAGGTATCGCGGGAATAGGCTGATCTTTCGCGTGTCTTGGGTCTCGTTAGCGGGACTTTGTTGGAATAAATTTGAGACAAGTTTATGGTAGATAAATCAACACTTTATTCTACCCTCTGCTCTATAAAATTCAACGATTCTCCCGTACTTGGAGTTATTGCCGCTTGCGTATACGCGTAAGTCTAAGTCGTTAATCTATGGCTCTAATAATAACGTGTTCGATGATAACGGCAAGCGGATTCCCCGAACTTGGGCCTTGCTGCCCTTTTATAGTCGAGCTTGCTTCCCTCCTTTTGCCCTGGCACGCCCCTTATCACGCGCCCGCTGTATGGTGGGCTTTCTGTTCGCTTGTCAATTTTGACGTTTGCTTTCGCTTTTGCTTCCGCGTTCCGCGCTAATTGTTCACATATGCTCGCTCGCAGACAATGGATTCAATGGATAAATTCCTCAGTTTTTAGCCGTTTTCGCCGTTTGCGAATTCGCATAGAATCACGTACGTTCTCTCGAATGTTCTCGTCTTACCGCTTTCGCAACTGTTCTATACGCTTCTACTCGAAGTTTCGTTTCCCTTTCAATTTTGATACTTAATTCGTTTAACATTTTATCGCCGTTTTAAACCTTCTTCCCTCATGGAAACGGAACTTCGCGTTTACACTATTGAAGCGATTCGCTATCACCCGTGGTGATGTTTCGGTGACGCGATCCGCGCACCTGGGTCGTCTATGGCCGTCGCGACTCCGGTTCGCGTTTTGCCGTTCCACCTATCGTACGTTGACGGGCCTCCTATCCCGTCATCGTTCTGACCTATTGAGCCACCCCTAATTGTGGTGTCTCGCAGAAAATGCCCGGTTCGAGATCTGGCGACCTGGTGATCGGATAACGTCGCCGATGGTACCGCTGTACCTTTTGAGCCTCTCCGAACCCTAATCCGTCGTCGCTTCTCGCCGCGGGGTTCGGGTTCGCGATTTCGCGATCCAGTGATTCGATCGTCCTGGAGTTTGTTTTGTCGTTCTTACGGGACTCGCACGCGGGTCGTCCTGTCACGAAATCCGGTCAATTTCTCTCGGGTCGGGATAATCGATATCCGCTAATTATTTGTGCCTTTATTTCCGGGACCCCCTATATATCGCGAATCGTGCGTTGCCGAATCGGCGCCTTTACGCGCCGCTTAAGATATTTTCCGTCTCGTCTCTCGATACAAGGAAATCGGAAAATCTTTTTATTAGCAAATATTTCATCCTCTCCTTTGAATCTGCCTCTAATTCACGCGCATGACTCTCTTACGTACGCCTTTACATTTTGCTTCGCGCTCGCGCTTATTCTATTACCTCTCTTTCATGTGAGTCAGCCTTTAGGCCTTGCTGGCTCGTAGCTTAAAGTCCAGTTGACACGACTGATTTTATTGCTCATTCGCAATACTCGAGCCCGGGTAATTCGCATCGTTTTATCGTTTGTCACGGAGGGGAAATCAATTTTTTCAAACCGAATAAAACGCTTTGCCGCAAAATTTAACAAACTAATTGTATTATCAAAATAAATGATATTTAACTATCGGCGCTTTTCGCATAATAAATGAAACTATTTCTAACGCTGAATTCAAATTGTGAATATTCAATAAATCTTTTAATTTTGTAACTCGCGAAATCACATTCTTCTGAATGTGAAAGTAATAATTAATATTAATATTATCGTTATTATTAATATTTGGCGAAGATCAACAATCGTGTATCGTAAACATAAATACAAGTTTCCTATATTGTTATGTATGTCCGATACTTCTAAGCCGTGTTGGTTCATTAAACATTCAGAACAAAAAAAATTAATCACATTCTCATCGTGATGACTCTATTTAAACCGTGAAAACATTACGACCCCATTAAGAGTCTCGTGATAATATCTGTAATGCTACAAGGAACTCTGACGCTCACCGTACAACAATTTTTAACATTTTTATTAATTTTCTCTACATCGGTACCTGACGCTTCGCTTCTCGCGCGCCGTCGGTGGGCTCAACGCCCTCTTACTGGGCCGCCGCGAGGCCTCTTCTCACCGCCTCGGCTTGCCTCCTGGACAGCTTTCCGTTCCTTATCAGCGGCTTGGACAGCAACACGTTGTCCTTGATGGTGGGTCGTGGTTGTTGCACTTCCGGGGCTTGCTCGATCGCAGCTGACGGTTGCAGTAGAACGGTGTGAAAAGTAGAACAGCGTAAAGATGACAAAAGCAGGAGCATGCGCAGTGAAGGTCCAAGTCAGTCCAAAGCAATGAGGCAGAAGTGAGGTTAGAATAGAAAAGATATTATACCTCAAAATATCCGTAACAGTGGTTGCGAGGAAAGAAAGATGCAGTATCAGTCTTAACAAGCAACGAAAAACCTGCTCGGTACTGTAACAGAAAATGCCCGAAGGCAGCTTGCGGCAGAGATATGTTAGCTCAAAGCAGGAACAACGAAACAGACATGCACGCTGTACTCACGAGAGAGAGAGAGAGAGAGAGAGAGAGAGAGAGAGAGAGAGAGAGAAAGAGAGAGAGAGGGAGGGAGAGAGGGAGGGAGGGAGGGAGAGAGGGAGGGAGGGAGAGAGGAAGGGAGGGAGAGAGAGAGGGAGGAGAGAGGAGAGAGGGAGGGAGGGAGGGAGGGAGGGAGGGAGGGAGGGAGGGAGGGAGGGAGGGAGGGAGGGAGGGAGGGAGGGAGGGAGGGAGGGAGGGAGGGAGAGAGGGAGAGAGAGAGAGAGAGAGAGAGAGAGAGAGAGAGAGAGAGAGAGAGAGAGAGAGAGAGAGAGAGAGAGAGAGAAGAATGGGTGCATGCAAATTACATACATAGGAGAGAAAGGAATAATACGAGAGATATCTGTCCTTGTCTAACGAGGCATCTGTACGACATATCTGTCAAAGCTCGTTCTTTGAAAAGACTTCATAGATCGCAAAATTCTTTTACAGGAGTAAAGTATAGGTACTAATGAAGAGTGGAAATATAAAAAAAAATTAGTAATAATTGAAAAAAATGTAAAAATGCCTAACGAGGCATCTGTACATCATGTCAACAGGTGTGTCTGCTGAACGCGGCCATTTTTACATTTTTTTTCAATTTTCACTACTTTTTTTTATATTCCCACTCTTTATTAGTACCTATACTTTACTTCTGTAAAAGGATTTTGCGATCTATAAAGCCGTTTCAAAGAACGAGCTTTGACAGATATGTCGTACAGATGCCTCGTTAGGCATTTTTACATTTTTTTTCAATTATTACTAATTTTTTTATATTCCCACTCTTCATTAGTACCTATACTTTACTCCTGTAAACGGATTTTGCGATCTATAAAGCCGTTTCAAAGAACGAGTTTTGACAAATATGTCGTTGAGTTCGTCTGATCAACACTCTGCGTTGATTGGTTGGTTCTAAAAGTAAGAGCCAATCACGTTCGACTGCTACTCAGAGGCTTGGTCTCTGCTGAACGCGCCCAATGCCTAACGAGGCATCTGTACGACATATCTTGTCAAAGCTCGTTCTTTGAAACGGCTGTATAGATCACAAAATCCTTTTACAGGAGTAAAGTATAGGATTTCCCTCCAGGGGTCATTCCCTCCAGGGGTCATTTGGCGGCCATTGGGACCCTTTGGGGCCCTGTGGGGGCCAAATGATACGGGTTTTGCGAACCCGGAGTGCCCGAGCACACCAGTACCGTAACCCACTGGGTCTCCGAGGAGTCCCAGTGGAACGGGGAGTCCTTTTAAGGACTCGCGAGGAAGGCGCCCTCTATAATAAGTAGCCCGGACTGGACAATGCCGTAAGAAAGAGCCGGGGAGGCTCTTTCAATCGTCCTAAGGGAAGGAAAACTCTGAATACAAACCGGGGGACCGGCTGCCCTGCTTAGGAGTTCGGTGTTGGCCTCGGCCACCCGGACTCCAACAGCCGGTAGGGGTTGGCGGCCCTGACTTCAATCGCCCGGTCGGCCGGTGACCGTTAGGGGGGAGTTTCTACTCTCCCCGCCGGCCTAGAGGAAGGAAAACCTCGATAAAAAACCACGGGGAGGGAGCTCCTGTGTCCTGCCCCTTGATGGGTGGGGGCCTTCGGATCTCTCGGGCAATGGCCCGGTCCGGCGGCCCCCTGCCTGTCCGGGGGTATGGTGGGAGTGTCTCTGGGGGGACTGGCCCCTCTCGTCCATTGCACGCCGGTGCTCCGGCAGGGCGGGAGGGTGTCAGCGGGGTCTTGGGGATCTGGGTGGGCGGTCCTCACTCCCGAGGTGGGCAGGGATGCCGTCTCACCGAGGAAGTGGGAAGACCCCGTCTCAATACCCATTGCACGCCGGTGCTCCGGCAGGGTAACCCTCTTTCAGGAGCCCTCGTATGTGGTGCGGGGGCAACTGGAGGGGAGGCCCGTGCTGAGGACTTGCACACCAGGGACGTGGTCCCACGGTGTCCTCAGCACGGAGGGTAGTTCCAGGCCGCCCGAACGTATTTCGGGGTCGGGGCTGGACTACCTGGGTGGGGGACTCGTCGGGCCGCTCGGACGTATTCCGAGGTCGGGGCCGGCGAGTCCACAAGGAAAAGGACGATCGCCGGAAATTACACTCCGGCGAGGCCGACCGGGGGCGGCCGTCGGGGGGTTCTATTCCTCGGTTCCGCGGGCGGCAAAGGGCTGGGATCGAGTTTACTCGGCCGGTCCCTTCGTCCGTCCGTGGGGGCGGGGCTGGGGCCCTTTGGCGGGCGTCGGCCGGTTTGGCGGTAACCCCACGGGCCGGTGGCGGCTCCCGGGCCAAGTCTGGTCTGGGCAGGCGTCACCGGTATGGGTGTGGCGAGCCCGGGGTGCCAGAGCTCGGGTGAGTCGGACCCGTTAGGCGTGGCAGCCAACCGACCTAGGGGAAAGACACCCCGAATAACAAACCACTTTAAATAAATAATGAAAATGTCGAATAAGAAGGATATAAACGCCCCGGGATCGGAACCCGGGGACCGGCGTGTGGCGGTGGGTAGCGTCCCGCCCCCCCCCTCCTCACGTCGTCATCGAGCGACGGGCTGACCTCCGTGACGGCGAGCACGGTTGTCGAACATACTATCGCTATGAACAAAGGGAGGAGGGGATCGGACTTCGCCATTCCAAACTCCCCGGCGCCAAAGTGCGTTAAGGAGGGAAGGATCAGCAAGGAAAAGCTGAAGGATAAAGGGAAACGCTCCAGTTCCACTGATTCGAATAACGAACGCGGAGGGAGCAGGAGCAGATCAAGATCGAGATCCCGAAGGATCATAAGGGATGACGATAGTGACGAGGGTGACTATTTGTCATCACAAGATAAAGAGGGAGAAGATGTTGACGTGGAGATAGTGGAGACGGAGGACTCCTCCCTCCCCGCTCCTTCTACGACACAAGAGGAAGACCCTGGCTTCATCCAAGTACAAGAGGAAACCAGAGATATATTGGAGGATACTCAAAGGAAGCTAGAAGAAAAAATAGGAAAGGAAGACTGCCCGTCGGTTAAGATGAATAGGAAAGAAAGAGGACAAGAAAGAAGGGCGGAAACAGGCAATTATTACCTGAAACGTCTGAAAGAGGCCAGAGCCCCTCTCTGGGTCGCACTGGGGGCGGGGGGCCGGGTCTCCTGGGGATGGCAAAAGCTGCCCCTTGGGGATTGCCGGTTCCCTCCCTTGCCCTCCACGGGGGGGCGCGGGGGGGGGGAGGAGCCCATCGCCTTGGCGATGGTTGCTCCTCCCTCCCCCGCCCGGAGGCGGGTGGGCGGTCGGGGATCGCCGCTCACCCGTGCGCAAGCAACTCCGGAAAGGGGGGTAGCGGATGGGAGTGATGTTCCCCCATTCGCTACAAATTAGGACTAGTCCACAAGGACAATAGCGTGGCAGGACTCGCGGACGAATAACAATACCCAGGGTCTTCCCATATAGCGCCTAGAGGAACATCCGGGGGAGTTTTAGTGGGTTGGAGTCCCACATAACCGCCCTCCCCACCCCGGGGGAGGGGGTATGCGTGCGCATTTCTCCCTCGTTACCAAAAAAAAGGAGTAAAGTATAGGTATTAATGAAAAGTGGGAATTTAAAAAATTAGTAATAATTGAAAAACAATGTAAAAATGCCTAACAAAATATCTGTATCATATATCTGTCCTGGTTCGATTGCTGCGTGCGCCATCGCGCCATCTCTCGCAAAATCCGTAAACTACTGCTACACATGATTGCTGCTCTGCTTACTAGCTTGTGTGAATATTTTTGTGAAAAATATACACGATCTTTTCGACGCTCTCATTTTTATTCCAGGCTTTCAATCTCAATTTCAAAGGTACGTTATTGTTTGTGCACGTCTTCTGAAGAGTGGGAACATTTTAGTTTGTACATATTACTTATACAACTGTTTATATTAGAAAATAAGGTTATGAGGTGACAGCATTTTTTCAATTATTACTAATTATTTTACAATCCCACTCTTCATTAGTACCTATACTTTACTCCTGTAAAAGAATTTTGCGATCTATAAAGCCGTTTCAAAATAGGAGCGTTGACTGTAATTGTCGGTAATTGTCCCCGCTATAGGATCCCCTTAAGTATAGACATAATCGTGTTAATGTATGTATTGCGTTGCGTTGATTTATCAGACAGATATTTATAATAGAGATAATTCCGGAATTAATATATGCTTTAAGCCACTCGGATATTGATCATGGGATTGTGTGCTGTAGTGGTTTTGGGCGTCCTATGTCTTGTGTGGTTTCTTTTTCTTGTGGATTGTATAAAAGTTTATTGCAAATAAAGAGTCTTTCTTATGAACATTATTTATTCTTATGTGCAGGATGGAATTATTTGCAGTATTGTCTTTGTTTTTCATGTTTTGTAGTTCGTGTATATGCGGTGAGGCCCTACATACGGGCTCGGCGTCTCCCGACATAATCTTTAAACTAATTAAATAATTAATATATGAAATAAAACGATTGTGTAATATCTGGCTGACATGATCTGTGTGGATGCTCTGAGACACGTATTTTTGAGTAATACTTTGTCTTTTAGGATGCTGGACAGGGAGAATAATATAAACATCACTTCAATAAACTGTTTTCTCTGATTTACTTAATGACATGACATACATGATAAATATTTGGACCTCTCCGTATTTTCTGTTTAATAATACACTTATACATCTTATATATACTTTATCCAATCCTAATTATTTTGAGATAAATACGGTAAGTGGCTATATTATTATGCTCATGTACTGATTTATTATTGTTTATACACATGTGAGGTTAGTTTTGACGTTGCGCGCGTGCGATCTTTAAATCATAATGAAAGAATTACAAGACGGGAAACTTTCAGTAATCTAGGGACTTTAATCGTTGGTCCGATTTCCATGAGTGTAGGTCGTGTGGCAAATCCTCAATAATCTGGATATTTTCGTTAATCTACACTATCTATTATGTAAAATATTTAAAGTGATTACACTTAAATACGGATTTATTGATTTGTCTGAAAATAGGTATAAACTGCATATACCTTTATTATTATAATAATCTAATTATAGATTCAAGAATTAACAGTATACTGTTGTAGTTTTTTCTGATTGTCACGATGACTTTACGTGTTCTCTTACGTGTAATTGTTTAGTGTAACTACCGATAAAGTGACTCTGATATAGTTATTAAGGCTTTGCGTCCTGTTCGCTATATATTGATTAAGGATTATTTATTTAAATATAAATCTTTTTGCTTGTACGTTTGTGTCTGAATTGGAGCTTGTCTATCCGGCACAAATTAAATTATACTATAGTTCATTGAGATAGATTAATTCTCCATTAAATTCAGTATTCAACTATTGCTGGGATGAGTTGCTCTGCTCGGATACGGATAATATAATACTTCATGAAACACTAATTATACTTTGCCTGGTAACAAAATAGTAAAGAGAAAGAAAAGAATTAAAAAAATATATATTTTATATATATATATATATATGGAGCATTCTCTGTCAAATCAGACACATATATATGCTTATTCTATGACAAACTATAAAGTCAGTACAGCGATGCAAAAGCATATATGACAATTATTCCAGTAGAAGGCAAGAGAAAACAGCTAGGTAAAGGGTAAAGCATTAGATGCAAATATTTGCAAGTACTGCGCGATCGGTGGTCTCTGCGGACCAAAGTTTCGCGACACAAATGAAATTACAAAGTCAAATGTAGATTGGCCTTTCTAAACAAAGGAACACAGGAGAATTATGAATTTAATATACCTTATATTTGGAATAACTTATATAAAAGAATGTTTTATTTAATTATTTAATAATGGCGATGTAAGAAATAAATAAGAAATGGAAATCTTAAATTCCTATTCAAAAATATTATTTTTATATATAAAAATGCGATAACAAAAATGTAATAACAATTTGCATACGTAAAAATATAAAACTTCCTTACGTTTAAATAATATTTTATAATTTATGTGAAAACATTATTATATAAAATCTATATAAAATCACCGATAATTTCACAAATATACAAACAGCTGAGAGTTTCTTGAGAGCAAAAATCGATTTTAACATGGAGTACAATGGTTAGAGGCAAGGGAGTTACCGACGCGACGCGGTTAATATAATTCGTGGTATACCGCCCTCGAGACTATGACCGAAGAGGGATATCGCGGGAATTCCCGCGTTGAAATTAGCATCGCTCGAATTCCAATCCATGAATGTTCTAAGTTATAGTCAAACGAGAGGACGATCCCGCATGCCTCGTCGTCTATGATCACTCGCGGTGAATGTGCACGCACATTTAACCCCGAGATACTGGATAATTGCGTATATTCCCCCTCTTTTAACATTATTGCTCACAATATCGTTATATTTGCTTTAAACCATTTATAATTTATAAACAAATTCTGTTTAAATTTTAAATAAAAAAAAAAGCTCCACTTTCACGTAATCTTTGTTTGTGTATTTTGTATATTGCTTGCAATTATTCTTCTAATTCTATAAAATTTGTTCATTAATATTCTTTTTTCCATAGAACATGTACGTTGCATGTTTAGCACGAAAACAATGGATATACCATAAATTTTGGATATACTATAAATTGCATGTTAAATTGCAAAAGAGAATGCATATATGTATACATACACATAAACGAACAGTAATAGAAGTTCGGCTAATTTAAACCAATTTAAGCAAATTAAATATAATAATTATTAGAGATTATTTTATTATTAATATGCCTTAAAATACAATAAAAATTATTTTTTTACAAGATTAATAAAATAGTTCATCTTTCCCGACATGGTTCAAATTGCCTGACAAAAATCTACCTTCGAAAATTTTGCTTATAACATAATACTCACTATAAATAAACAAAATTTGTTAAAAACGTTATAACATTACAACTCAGCGAAAACAAAATTCAGCTCTCTTTAATAGTAGGTTTCAAGTTTTCTTAAAAAAAGCTTAGGGTGGTTCAAATTACCCGAACTTCCTCTACATACACATATTCGAGTGCGATGCAAAAACGGTACCTAATAAACTTAACTTCCATAAAGATGATCGTAGAATTCGGGGTCTCGGGATTCATAATAATTTGCCACACGTCCATTACGAGCTATCATAAAATTAAGAGAAGGAGGATGGGGTTAACATCCTCCATTACAACCATCTTCCTCTCTCCCATGTACGGAAATTTCGGCAGGACGTGGGACGTGGCCAACGCTCTATTTATGGATTCGTTTTATGACAAGTACTTGTGTTAATGGGTTAGATTTACACTTGCTTGATAAAATACATGATAAACGATGGAAAATAAAAAACAAATTATTCATCATAATATTGTTAGATTTTTAGACAAAGCTCTAATGTATAAATATATACGTATATGTACATATGTACATATGTGTATGTATGTTTGTATACCTATGTAATATACAAATTTTGAATAGATATTTATTTAATATTATTGTGTATACCTGTTTATTATTATAAAAAAGATAATGTAATTAAAAGTAAAAAATAAATATAATTTGAAAAAAATAATAAATTTGTAGGAGTTATTGTACTTATTCGTATTTTTATTTTTAAAAAGTTATATTTTAACTATATTAATATCAGCTACTGTATGTTTAACTATAATATATTAACATCGGTTGTATAATAAAAGAATATAAAATGCAATTATAAAATGTAACCTTCAATATAATTTTATCTGATGAAAGTAAATTGGACGAAGTACATAAATGTACACGGAAAAGTTACGCCAAAGCTACTATAGAATTGGGAGGTTCATGCCCTGTCTGTGTCTTTCTGAATCGATTTTAGGCGCATGGACCACCATAGGCGTACATTTCCAGTTGAGAAGAGACACTGCCAGATAAAAAAAATTCAGGCTTATCATTAAACAATATACGTTTACAAGAATCTTTTTCTTTCTCTTCATTCTTTTAAAATTTAGTTAAAAATTTGAACTGTTTAGTATTATATCAATCTAATTCTAATAAATAGATCAAAAAGGAAGCCCTATAAAAGAATTAGCTAAGAGTTTTAGAGAAAAAAATTTTATGTTGAAGATACTAGTTATCTCAAAAATATATTTAAAAATAAAAAATCTAAGGCAATACGAGAAATTAAAAATAATAGATAATGACCAAATAATGACAAGAACTATGTACAAAATATATTAAGCAATAGTCACATATTTACTAAAGCTGCACTTCCAAAAATTTCTCATCAGTCAAAATTTCGGTAAACCTGGCGTTAAGGGGACCCACCTCCGATGATCTTGATTTTGACATATATTGTCAAGGACACCCTCCCGAGTAACATGCAAGTGATTTTAGTTGGGGGTTGCTTTTTATTAAAAAATTATAAACAAAAAAAGTTTGGAAAATATAGCATTTATTTTGAGTATTGGAAGGCATAAATGACTAATATATATGTTGAAATAGTTCACGCATACACTTTTCACGCGAGACGAGTTGTCACAGGTTCGTGGCGCGCTTTACAAGCTCGTTTATTGTATATCCTCGTTTCGCGTGAAGTAGGGTGAAAGACCCAATTACTGGCATATTAAGAATTCAGTAACATTTGATTTAATATATATATGCAAGCAATGATACTTTATCTTTTTAAAATATTTTTTTCTGATTGCTCCAATTATAAACTTTATAAATAAAATTAGAAAGTTTAAATAAAATTGATTCTTAATTTTTAATTAATATAATAATGACCAAGCTCAATTGCACCTAATACTGGTAACCTCTAAATTTTATGTTCCTAATTCTGGCAATCAGATGAACACATTACTGGCAGCATTTACACTCATGCCTGCATTTATGCTTTCTGTAGATAATGCTTCCTTTAGACTATTTGTGCTGTACAAACATCTTTTTTGTTGACTCATCTTTATTTTTTCTTAATTATATTAGCACTATAAGCAAAAGTCATAAATAAATTTAATAGGTTAGAAGTGATTAAATAATAATTTTACTTACATTACAATAAATTTACTTACATAACCTGAACAGGTGTGTCAAGCAAATTTTAAGAGAATAATAGGTATAATCTAATATGTAAGAATGATAGGTATTCCGATGATCCGTGTTTACGCTCTTATCCATCAAAACAAAGTCGACATAAAAGTTTAGAGGTTATTCTGTCATTCACCAAGCTGCCAGTATTATGTTCATTTCATGATTTATGTCCATAATACTGTTGACAGTATTAGGATTTATGTCCATAATACTGTTGACAGTATTAGGAAAAACACGAAAAAGTGAACATATTACTGACATGAATAATTATATTATAAAAATTAATAATTTATTCCATATATATATATTTTTTCTTTAATTTCAACATTATTTTATCAGAAAAATGTGTTACCGTAAGACTTACTGTTCAAATTTTGCCTATAATCGGTAATCTTTGCAGCTAGTTACATCTACTCTACTAATAAAAATGGACGTAACTCAGCAGAAAAATGAGTTTCTCGGACTTTAAGTTTTTTTTTAATTAGTGGATTGGCTTTTAATTTCAGTTTATTGTTATAATAATAACCAGATTTCTTGAAGATTTTATTAAAAATTAATAAAATAATATAAGATATAATTTTCATATTTTAAAAAGTATTTTAATTTTAATTGATAGTGATATGGACACTGCCAGTAATTGGGTCTTTCACTAAGTAGTAGGTAAGTGCGTGAGGTAAGTGCGGCAGTCCCTGTTTGTTTACGTTTGAAATTCTTTATATATTTCCGACACAGAATATTTTCGTTAAAGCAGGACATACACACGTATGTGTATGCCCCTGCTTTATAAAAGTTGTGATTTTCGTTAAAGCAGGGCACACACATACATAATGTTTATTCATCACTTTAAAAGGTATTTAAGTGTTTAAAAGCGCGTCATCTAACCTATGTAGGTTAGTGACGCGCTTTAAAAGTATTTAACTGTTTAATGCAATGCACTAATTTTAAAATTGCACGTTATATTTTGTCGTTTATGGTGTCCAACGACACTTTATAATACTTGTTCATACAGTGTAATAATTTATTTTGTTGCGGATTTCTTATTTGTAATAATTTATTACACCGTGGACACATTATTTCATGCCAAACAACTTTTTTGTCACATAAAAAATTCCACAACAAATCAAAATCATATGTCATATGAAGATATTCGTGTAAATGCATTTTTAAATTATCGTAACTCACGAAATTCCTCAACTAACTAGGTAGTTGAACGACTAAAAAGCAACTGAGCGTAGAATCGAAACGAAGTAAGGACAACAGCAACAACCTCTAAACGTCTCAAAACAAGTATTTAGAAATCCATTTACCTCACACGGATAGAGAGAGACCGTACTTACATAGGAAAACGTTTTGAATGCACATGGTGTCGTGAAATTAAGTTTCCATTTCAAAACTTTATTAAAAAGTTATAAAGGTTTACTCGAACAATGGAGGGGGGGTGCAAGGGGGAGGCGTAGCCCCCCCCCTCCCGCCCACGCATGTACTTTGATATGTTATATAAGATATGTTCCAATACTCAAAATAGATGCTATATTTTCCAAACTTTTTTTATTTATAACTTTTTAATAAAAAGCGACCCCCAACTAAAATCACTTGCATGTTACTCGGGAGGGTGTCTTTGACAATATATGTCAAAATCAAGGTCATCGGAGGTGGGTCCCCTTAACGCCAGGTTTACCTTATTTTTTTATCTGTTTCTCTTGCTTCTATAATATATCTCGGATTTCTGATTAGCATAATAATTGCTTTAATATAATAATAATTAGTAAAGAGCGCTCAGTGCTTCTAAATGCACCCATAGACTTTGATATTGGAGTCACCTCCCTGTATGTATGTAGGTTAGACCTAAATGTGGTTAAATGCGGCTGTAATCCTTTGTTTCGTCAGAATGGGCGGTAATTCATTTAAAGCTGTTTCTAGAGCTTTTCTCAGTTTCACCCATTCTCTTAATCCCTGTCCAGGTGAAAGAGAAGACCGTGCCCATATTTCATGGCTGCAGTATCAATGCACAGAGGATACATACAAAATATTTTTTACTATTGTTGCGCAAGACGTTGTCGGTCTCATACGACATACGAGTCCAAAATTGGGTGCTGTCAACATTTCACGTCTCAGTGATAACCATAGCTCAGATTCACTTTGATCTATCGTATCCGTTTAATCTACTTCATTTTTATCTGCGTCTATTGTTTAATAAATTAGCCCATAGAGGATTTTGGGAAAGAGTCGAAGCGAGGGAAAAATGTCTGTTGGGAAAGAATGTTCATTAGCAACAGTTGCGTTTAGAATTTGATGGTCAATTTAATTTGTGATATTATTATTCTATCGCAGTTTTTAAATTAGAACAACCAAATTTGGTATACTATCTTTAAATTGATTGATTTTTCTCAGACTGCTCGGAATCGAAAGCTTTTACCGCATTGGGTAAGAAAAATCGGTGCGTCAATTAAGATATATATGATGTTCTGTATATCTCAAACCAATTGTAAAATACAATTACAATATATAAATTAGAAGACAAATACAATATTAATTATTTGATCTACAAAGCAACATCAGTCTCGATGTCACTTTTAGAATTGGATATATTTACCTTCGCTGCTCTAAATTGTTATCGTATGTTTTGGCCCCTATTCGGACCATCTTCAGCAACTAAACAGAATTTACAATTTAGGTAATGGAACATAAAATAATATATATATTTAAATTTTTTGTCAGTTACTATTGATTAATTGCAGTTTTTATATGTATATTTTTTAATATAGTTTATTATTAAAATAGGAAATATATTTATATTTTTCACCGATATACTCATCACATTTATTGCAAGAAAAATATTTTCCAAATATTGATATCTAGCATGAACTTTGAATACATGTTTTCTCGTCGTCTGTAACTAAATACATTTCATTTATCAATAAATTTTGAATCGTTTAATTCTTCAATCGTTCTAACATTCACACGTAATATTTCGCGCAAACATTCGCGAATATTTTTAAACTATTTTTAAACAGTATAAAACAGTACAATTTTTTTTGAATATAATTTTATTTACTTGTTTAAAACTTTCTTTGCTCAAATATTTTCTGTGGAATTGCAAAAGTAGAAAAGAATATAGTGGCTGCAATCAATATACAATGTAACTTCTGATTGGCTTAAACATATTTTACGTTTTTATACTTTGCTTTTCCGCTCATTCTAGTATGAATATCGTCTTGCTTGTTCTGCAGAGAAGATTTATGGTGGACTCTCTGCAAAATCTGTTTTCGACAGATTTTAATAGCTGAAAATAATAAGAGAAACATTTTAATTAACAAACTTTATTTATATTTGTGTTCCCCCTCCCCCCTTCAGTAAGTTTTAGTTAGACAGCTTTTGTTGGCATTAATACTATCTTTCTTTGATCATTGTAGGTAAAGAATTCCAAAGGGTTCGCCTTACCCAATGTTATTGTCGGTCTCCGTCAACACGTCGCGTCGTTTTGACCGATTTGGCTCGTGTCGCATCGCCGTATGTCCATCATCTCTGGACAATTCTCGAAGACGTCGTTAATAGTATTGATGGTGACCAGGCAGTCCCATGGATCCTCAAACGATTGTCCTTTAGTTAGCCCTTTTTTTTTATACAATTTATTTGGAACAAGAGCCACCCCACACATCAATCCATACCAAACCTTATCACCAAGAGCTGAACCTGAATCCCTCAGCTCGTTCGCTTTTAGCTGTAGATCTCCCTTGCTCTTCTTTACTTTGTAATATATTTGATATATTACATTACATATATGTTCCACCCCGGTCCTATATAGGAATTATTTTTTGTGCGTAGAGCATAATATATTTCTTGTTTAAATTTGACGGTCAAGAATTAAAAATTATCTATGAATCTCTTTTTTTTAAATACATAAATTTTTTGTTTGATTTAGAATGAAGATTAAAATGTTCCTATATTATATGGGATTAATTGTTGTTTGTTTAATTAATTTATATCATTTTTTTTTCAGTTTTTATCGAGCCTTCTTTTATACATTTTAAAATTATTGAAATCCACTTAATATCTAAATATATATTTTTTTAACATATCTCGGTGAGAAGAATGTTCGCCGACCAGTTACACAAAAACAGTTGAATTATTGCAATTAACAGTTGTATTGTATATTTAAATTTATCAGGATTATTCTGTAATATTGGTACACAGCTGGTAATTGTTAAAATATTTATATAGAATGTACAAACTAATTTGTTTTTGAAATTTCTTGTTTGATTTTCTTAATTTTTTTTCAACGGTGCCCGTTTTATAATTTATAATTGTTTAAAAAACTCTTGTAAAAACTTTTTAATTGTCCGCTTTGACTGTCGTATTAGATGCTGCCGGAAGCGGAACTGAAACAATTCTTGAAGTCACAAAATCCGCATGTCACTTTCCGGCAGCAAGTCTCCATTGCTTCTTCGTGCACTATTTTTTTCCTTTTCCGAAATATAAATCCAAGGAATAATATGAATCCAACGAGTTTTTTTTGCACAATTGCTAATATATAAACAAAACTGTTTTTAGTTTTGCTCTATGCAATCAAATGTGTTTTCATGAGTGTTATATAGGGACTCTAGGGGCATCAAGCTAGTATACCTATAAATAATATATATGACTGTATTATATAAAATTTAATACGTGCGCGTTTATATTTTGATTGTACTTTCCGAACGTTTCTATCGTAAGGGCCATTCTACAATACGTCGCAAACAATGCGTTGCCAGTCGCGAACAATAGCAAACAATAGCGAACAATAACAATGTATTCTCTCCACGTAAATGCGCGGCTAATAGAGCTCGAGAAATACGAAAAATGACCGTCAACGACTGTCAACGCCTGTCAACGACTGTCAACGACCGTCAACGACCGTCAACAACCTCTGAATAACACTCGTTAATAAACGCGGATACAATCAATGCGCAAATTACACTGCAAATTTAATGAATACGGGATAAATTTAATTACGACGGCTGCGAAATTAAGAATGCGAAGCATTTAATACGGAAGAAATGACAAAATAGCCTGGCCACGCGACGGTCAGAGAACTCGCGTGGACATCTCTGATTGAAAATATTTATTTACTTATAATTTTACTTAATTTAAGTAAAAATATATAATTTTAAATAAATATGTAATTATATGAAGTAAATAAGTCATTGGCAGTATCTAAATAAATATTTTCTTGGACTTAAATATTTTTTTTAGTGTACCACTTATAAGTAGAATATTTTTTATGGCCAATTCCAGATTAATTTGCGATAGAATTCAGGATATGTGTCAACAGGTACCGTTATAATTTTATTTAATTTGTTAAATTGTTGCGCATATAGCGCAATTTCTTCAAGATCTCTGAATGAGCAATTGCAAACCAATTCATTTCCCCCAGACCAGGGCGGGATAACCTCCACGTTATTGGTAAATTTCGCCTAAGTTTGTTAATAACAATTTTTTTGTTTTTACATTAATAAACAGCGCTCGGTTTATAATTTTATTATACAGAACATATTAAAACTATTGCTTGTTTTATCCTTATGAAACATTTGCTTTTTGACAAACAGTGTCTCACAGAATTTTGCCATTGAGTTGGGGTGATAGTGAAATAAGGATAATGCTGGCACATGTAGTCATAGATGCCGGAGACCGGCAGCTATCCTATTGGGCTGTTTTTTAGTGCTAATCCAATAATACATAAGTACGGGTACGGTTTTAAAAGTGTCCTGGCGTCGATGCTGACCGGCTTGTCGTCCATCGTCTCCTCGTCTTTCTCCTCCATGTCGTACTGCATCTCGTTTTTGCAGCTTTTTCTTCTTTCACACTCACAGTCGAGTGTGAAGGATCTCCGTCCAGCATCTCCGCGTCGCTGTGCATTGCGGGGCAAATAGGCAATGCCAACGCCAGTCTACTGTCGCCGGCCTCAAACAAAACGTGTCAGTCTTGATCGAAATCCGTCTTGATCGATTCTTGATCGATATCGCGTTGTCGTATGTCCATCTTTGGACTATCGAAGCCCACAGCGATGAGCCCACAGCAAGTCGCGTTCTATAATCGTTCTATCCGTTTTTTGTCGTTTCGAGACGTGCGAGACCAATGGCACGTCCTTGGTATCAAAGCTCTCGATATCGGTCTCAGGGTCGTTGATACATTTTTGTATCTCCCTGTTTACTTTTTCTTCCGCCGACGGGAGGATGGTCCAGAAGCTATTATTGCTGGGCGGCTGTTTTATCCTCATGAAACATTTGCTTTTTGACAAACAGTGCCTCACAGAATTTTGCCATTGAGTTGGGGTGATAGTGAAATAAGGATAATGCTGGCACTTGTAGTCATAGATGGCGGAGACCGGCAGCTGTCCCGTCGGGCTGTTTTTTAGTGCTAATCCAATAATACATAGGTACGGGTACGGTTTTAAAAGTGTCCTGGCGTCGATGCTGACCGGCTTGTCGTCCTTCTCCTCCTCTTCCTCCTCCATGTCGTACTGCATCTCTTATATAACCATAAGTGATTATAATTTATTCCCGTGATTAAATAATATTTAGATCGCACGTTTGCAATGTGCTGAGCGAGCAATTTAATTTGAGCCAGTTCATTTACCATGTATTTTTACTATTGTCATTTACACTAATTAAATCAACTATAAACGATGACAGATATAACAAAAAAATTCAATAGATTTGACAAGATTCATATTTATTTAATAAATATAAAATTAAAATTTTTCTTTAATTTTAGATTCTAAAACATTGGAAATTGTTTTTTTAGATAAATCAAAAGTTTTGTAAGAGGAAAAATTTAGGTCTATTTTGAACGTATAATATTTCAAAATTGTAAGGCGAAATATATATAATGTATAAACGAAAGGATAACTCGAACTCTTACCCCCGCTAGTTCAAATCCCACGAGAGAGACGTAATTTTTTTCTTTGGCTACCAACTTATTGTATGTTCGTCTACAGAAAGGTTGTCCAGTTGCGCATTTTGGAACGCATTCCATTTGGAAGTGGATGAACACTAGGCACACAGCTTACATACGCGTAAAGTTTAGTGCAATCAAAAAATATACAGCGCTAATGTTCACTGCAATTTCCTCTAATTATTTGTAAGCTTTTGTCACTATGACTAGCTTCAATTAGATGGGGACTCTTCGAAAAGCTTAAGCTGTTTGATTTCGTCTTCAGTAAGAAGGTATTCGTCTTCTCCATTTTCTACAGTTTTTTTAAGTTTTACCAAAGATTTTGGCAGGCATTTCCTGTATTTGAATATGTATTTTTCAATCAGTTTTATTATATCGTGTGCCTCTCCTCTTAGTTCCAATATGTGGTAAACATTTGTAAATGCTCGATTTCTTGAATTTAGTTTTTGATTTCTTGAATTTAGTATGTCAATCAGAGACTCGAATTTCAGTTCGGTTCCGGTTATATATGGTTCAATAAAACTTCAAATAATTGTTTCAGTTTCGGTTTCTTGGTAAAGAAAACCGAATCCTTTAAAATTACGGTTTTTTTTGGTTATAGTTATTCACGTGGAGAGAGGTTTAAAATTTAAATACTATTTTCACGTAATTAGAAATTTTTACAACACATCTTTGCCATCGTGAAAAGTGTTATGAATATATATATTTAGTCTCTTATGAATAATGTTTTTATTAAATGTTTAACTCAACTTTACTTACAGCATATTAATGATTTCAAAGAAAAACTATGAATATGAGCTCCATAAATATTCATTTCAAGTTTCAAACTTTTACTGTGAGACAGGCCGTTTGATTTTGAACTTTATCAACTTATTTTATTATTACTATTAAATTGTATAAACAATCTTCACCCGACGCGGCCGAGTCTATAGCTGTCGGGGTTCTAAATTTAAAATTTATTACTGGACACCAACCCATTTTTATAAAATTGGTAAAAGGATACATGAACAAATAGAACTCAGGGGTGGATAGTTGGACATACTTTCAAATATGAATTAACCGATTGCATTAAGTTTGATATATTATAATTTGTTTTACAATTATTATATTTTGTTTATAATTTGTTTCAAGTAGGAGAATATAGATTAAATAATATATATTACTTGCAATACGATTGCCGATTACAATTTCTTCTCGACAGATTTTTACTCACGATCAACAATCGCTTCCACAATACAATGTCTCTCATCGCTGAATAGTCGATGGTACAATTACAGCAGGTGAACGACGACGGTCCAACTTATCGAGGGAACGACTCCCGGAATTACAGTGTATCACAGTACAGCTTTCCGGAGAGTGAATTCTCCGGCAGTCCGGTGCTCCGGCAGAGGCCCAGCGTGAGCTGGATAGTTAGCGCGTGCGCATCTCATAAATTTTACCGGTGGGCCGGTTGCTTAGGTCGCGAATATTCGGGCAGTCCCGTCGGCTTTCTCTGGGGGCGGCTGCTTTGGCGTCCTTGTCCGCCTTGTTGGTCGAGTCTGAGTGCGATTAATATCGCTATCTCCTTTTCGCCTTTACATTTAGCTGGCACGGGTTGTTCCCTACCAATAGTCTATTTACATCATCTACTTTAAATTTTGTGTAACGTTTCCTACTCGCCTGAGTCAATTTAAATAATCAGTTAAGTAGTATTACGGCGATTAAGTAGTATACGGTATCGCATATTATACAGAACATTTTAGGTGAGGTTGTTTTAGATATCGATATTATACGTTATGTGGAACACATTATATAGAGTTGTTTGAGGTATCGCATTTGAAGTATTGGTATTACATATTGGATAGAATATAGAATAATAGAATAATATCTGTATATAGGAACTTCCGACGAGTCGGATCACGTCGATGTTGAGGAGAATATAATCCTGTTATAACTGAATTAATTGATATTGAATGATTGAATAATTATTTTTTCTTTATTGCGCTCGAATCAAATGACTAGATATTGCACACTTTAAGTTTCAAAATGAAAAATTTTGTTTATAACGCGTAAAAAATTGATCTAACGATTTATTCATCATTTTGTTTGCTATCTATAGACAAGACATTTGTTTTCAACCCCTAGTAATTTTTCTATGACTTGTTTAATCGTTTTTATTTATATCCCACTTGTCTGTATAACTAACAATAACGCAATCATCCTGCTTTATATTTTGAGCCGCAACCAATGATCGGCGAAAATGCGCGACACGCTACAGTAACGTGATACGCACGGTATAATGCCGGGTTCTCTGCACTGCTAAATGACTTAGCAACAGCGAATTTCTTACAATATAATATGTAATATATCTCGGATTTCTTATTAGCATGTGCTTATTATGGCGACTGTCCAAGATTTCCAGAACCATGCAGTCGTGGTAGAAACGTTTTAGGAAAAGCAGCATATTAGTTTTCCACAAATCTTATCTATTTACATTCACTATTTTGATGCTTTTTGGTGTCCATACGGCAAAAATGCAACACTTTACTCATGTTATATTTTTTTACCTTTATTTAATTTACCTTAAATTCAATTTTTAAAAAATCTGTGATTTCGATTGATTTTATCAGAGTTTCTTTTATCAAAGATGCCTTTCAAAACGGGTAATGTCCTTATGGCTTTTTTTACTGTTAAATGTTCAGTTGACAGAGGACATTTAATCTCCAGGCCATTTTCATCAATGAGTTATATGCAAGTTGAATTTCATTTTATAATATTGAAATAAATGTGGTATATATGCTCTTCTTCCGCAGCAGTCACGCAGTGCTTAATTGCTACGTGTAGAAGAATCAACAGCAATATTTCAAACTGTGGTTGCGAGTTTAACAGGAGAAGTACACAAGAATTTGAATTTTTACAATCAATAAATAATCCGTAAGGTTTTATATGTTTTTTGAGTTTTGCGGCTAACTCTTTCCTCATCGCTACTTTTTCTCGACCGTAACCATATTTCATGGCTGCAGTATCAATGCACAGAGGATACAAAATATTTTTTACTGTTGCGCAAGACGTTGTCCATTTTCCATTTTTTGATGTCTGCTTCAAATAATTTTGCCAAAGTTGCTCAAACACATGATCTGAAAGATCTGGTTTTTGCGATTGGGGGTCTATTTTGATGCTTCTTGGTGTCTCTGTGGCAAAAATGCAATATTTGTTGCGTTATTTAATTGACCTTGAATTTGATTTAAAAAATTGATGATTTTGATTTATTTTATCAAATTTATAATGGCGATATGTTACTGATTCTCGCTTGAGTTTCTTTTGCTTTTCATCTGTTTTTCTGCGGTAGCGGGGGCTTGATCATCACGTAGCAGCAATTGCGCCTGCTGTTGTGTCAGGTGATCCATCTGTTGCTGCACTTTATGCACATCTTGCTGTAGTTGCTGCAGCTGTTGCTGCAGCGATAGCTGCAGCGGTAGCTGCTGCGGTATCTGCTGTGGTATCTGTTGCGGTAGCTACTGCGGTAGCTGCAACTTTTATTTGCCGTCGCTTCTCCAGTGTTTCGACAATAAAAGGAACTGTTTTACCCATTCTTTCGTGCAGTTGTCTTTAGATTTTTTGAATTCCTTTCTTTATTATGTTTTTATTGCAAAGTAACTTAGAAGAAATTATGTTTTAATCAGCTTTACTATATCGTGTGTCTCTTTTCTTATTGTTAGTTCCAATATGCCTCTTCTCTTAGTTCCAATATGTGGTAAACATTTGTAAATGCTCGATTTCATGAATTTAGTTCTTGATCAAATCATTGATCGCTCTTAAATTATTCTTTATTAATGTTATTTGTTCCGCGTTATACTAGGTGTATAAATATGAAATGCAGGTTTTTTTGTGAAATTAAAACGCAATGCTTGAAATTGAAAAATAATTCATTTATTCAAAGTATGTGCCGTTTGAATCTATATCTGCCGGGCTCATCATATCGTTATGTGGACTAAGATCACTCCGTGATCTCATATTAGCCATGACATTACTACTGCCGCTGAGATACATTAAGGAGCGTTTATACGACGCATCCAAGGTATAAAATAGTATTTTGGCCTGATCTGGAAAATGATTTCCAAGTGCCCATTTTCCAGATCAGGCCAAAATACTATTTTATCCTCGATTCGTCACTGGTCATATCTTTGCCATCTTTTTGGCAATTGGTGAATGCCGTCGCGATAAAATTGTTCTGGCTTTGAGGCAAAAAAATCGGCCACCCATTTTTCGACGGTTTCGAAAGTAGCGAAGTGCTGGTTAGCCAATCCATGCGCCATCGACCGGAACAAGTGGTAGTCAGAAGGAGCCAAATCTGGAGAGTACGGCGGGGGACCATTCGCGAAACACATGCGGGATTTTCCGCGGCCAAAAGAGGCGAGGCGAGTTCCGCGTTGCGCGCGGAACAATGGGAAAACACGTTCAACAATGACCGGTCAAAAGTCTAAACTTATTGTCATGTTGCTAATTTTTCTCGAGTTTGCGCTGGAACTTTCTAAAAATAGATTCGACATTCCGATCGATGACTCCTGGATTATCATCGAGAATTTCCTGAATCTGTTTTCTTGTAGGCTCAGTTCTCGCGTCCACCACGGCGGGTGAGGCAACACGTCCCACTTCAACGCAGACAAGGTGTCTTTGACCCGCTTCATGGTGTGTGACGGTGCGTTGTCATGGAGCAAAATCACCTTGCCATGTCGTCTTGCCCAATCTGGCCGTTTTTCAATGAGAGCACGGTTTAAATTGATTAATTGTTGTCGGTAGCGTTCTCCATTAACCGTTTCTCTAGGTTTTAGCAGTTCATAGTACACCCCCCTTTTTTTTTAACGATGGAGAAATGCGCACGCATACCCCCTCCCCCGGGTGGGGAGGGCGGTTATGTGAGACTCCAACCCACTAAAACTCCACCGGATGTTCCTCTCGGCGCTTGTGAGGGGAGGCCCTGGGTAAAAATCATTCTTCCGCGAGCCTCTCCTACACCACACCCCTGTGATCCCACCAAACACAAAGCATTGTCTTCCGACCGAAACGATCATGCCGCGACGTCGATGGAACTGCTTCACCTAGGTTAACCCATAATTTCTTGCGTTTGGGATTGTCGAAAAAGATCCATTTTTCATCCCCTGTTACGATGCGGTGCAAAAAGCTCTTTCTTTCATGCCGTTGAAGTAGCATTTCATACTTGATTTTTCGGTTCTTTTGCTACCTCTCGTTCAGTTCATGTGGAACCCATCTTCCTTCTTTCTGAATTTTTTCCATTGCTTTCACATGCTGACGATTGCTTGGGTCACACCCAACCCTTCTGCGAGCTGTTGCTGCGTTTGACTGGGATCATCGTTCAACAATGCCTGCAATTCTGCATCTTTAAACTTTTTCGGTGGCCGTCCCTTGGCCTTATCGTGCACGTCCATATCGCCACTTTTGAACCGACCAAACCACCTTTCCACAGTTGTTACGCTTGGAGCATGAGTGCCATAAGCCTCCACAAGCAATCGATGGCAACCAGCAGCCGATTTCTTCAAAATGAAGTAATGCAAAATAATTTCCCCCAAATGGTCCTTTGTCGGAACAAAATTCGACATTTTTAAAGCGCTACAGAAAATTGATGCTTCCACTTTTAATGAGTTGACACATTTAGTTTTGAAGGTTATTAAAAGCACAAGTTGAAGTTGCTTGCATAACAAAATGTAGAAGTAGCATCAACTGTTGCGTATCCCGCAGTTCATATTTATACACCTAGTATATAGGGTTCCGAGCTAGATTTTTTGCCACTGCTTATGAGAAAGGTCTATGGTCTGGAGCGTGCAATGATTTACACCGAGTATTGATTTAATTTACAAGTTTATTTTAATCAAACGTTGTCACGGTTTTATAACGTGCTCTCGACACACATGCTCAAGTCACTCTGCCCTGCTTCCGAATTCATCGGTGCGGTATCGCTAGATCGACGCGCGCGTCAATCGATATATAGTGGGGGTAAGGGTTTCGCGATTATTATATACCGGCTAGAAACTCACTTTTATGCGTGAACAATTAATATTTTGATTCCTATATGCAAACGTTTTACACACATTTAAAACAACCTAGCTTTCGAAGTGTGGATCTAGCTCGCGGCTGGTCAGGGTTCGGAGTAGGCGCGGAGAAAGACACAAGACTCGGTTAACAAGAGAAAGTAACAAGGTTTTTTCTAATGATCGTTAATACATGAAGTTTGTTCGCGGAGATCACAGATGCGAATAACGCAACGGGATATATACAATGATATGGGCGGCGGTCGTACAGTGAGACGCGGAGATCGAAAGCGCGAATATCGGCGCTATACTTACAATGTAATACGCGGATCCAAAAGCACAACAGGTTAAAACTAGAAACTTCCCGGGAGTTCTGGCGAATGTATCGCCTACATTTTGGGTTTGTAAATCTTTCAATACGCCTGTAAATTGATTTCACATATTTTTTTTCGTAACCGCAACATTTTTCTGTTACGCGTGCTTCTATCAATTAAAACGGTACGGCCGATCATTCTTTGCAGAGCATTGGTTTTTGACACTTATACTAGGCGCGAATTAAAAGAAATATTAGGAAACGTCACATACGTAAAAGTTACTGACCAGTTTCAGCGTCTATATTCTATTCTGGCAAAAACATAGTACAAAGTAATTTCTCTGGTATAACGAATAAATATTATGAATCCTGATAAATAAAGATCAAAGTTGAAAGATCAAAATATATTTTAGTTAGAAAATGTAAAAACAATTTCTTTACTTAATACTGACGTTCTGTCGGACAAACAAGTTATATTGTTTACAGGGATAAGAGGGGAACAAGATCAAGAATTTGGAGATCAGATTTTTTTTTTTAATATAGCAACTACTTACATTTGTTTTGAGAGAATAACGATGAATTTTTTCTTTTTCTAATTTGAGATCGCCGGGATTGAAAGAGCGAGTGCCGAAATCGCGAATAGCGTAGCGGCGCTATACGTCAATGTAATACGCGGATATCGTATAGTGATTCGCGTCGATCTCTTCTTCCTCATTGCTCTCTACATCGGCGTCAGCCTCTTCTTCCGCGTTAGCTGCGTCGATCTCGTCATCTTGTCGGTTGTCGTATCTTTCGTCGATCGCTTCGAATTTGTCGTCGGTCGACTCCCCGTCATTGTCGGCTTCCTGTCGAGTATCGCGGTCACTCCTACGATCCTTCTCTTCTCCTTCGTCCTCATCGATCATGCTGTCGACACTCTCGGCATCCGACACATCCTCAACGTCGTCATCGTCTCGGTTGTCGTCGTCTTCTTGATCCTCGTGGTCGTTATCGTCACTCTCGTCTCCTCTTAGTCTAGCGATTCGATTTGGATTCAGCTGTCGCGCGTTAAACACGCCCATCGTTTGGCCGTCCAAATTTTCAACGAGATTCGCGTTCGGTCGTATGATTCCTTGTACGCGATACGGTCCCTCGAATACTAGATGTATCCTTTTAGTGAGTTTACGACTCGCGTCCGAACGTCGATGCAATTTGATCCAGATTTCCTGGCCTTCGCGATATTCCGCCATGCCGTGTTTGTCCGCTTGGATTTTTCTTTTCCTCGCCGTCTCGGAAAGGCGTTTGCGCGCCTCTTGTACCTTGTTCGTCCACTCTTGCTCTTCGCCTTCGTTCACGAGAGGAATTAGCGCGAGATCAATTGTTGGTAAATAACCCGTTTCACTGTCGTTTAACTCGCACGGCGCGTACCCATGTGACGAATGAGTCGTGTGGTTAATAACCTCCTCCGCCCAATCGAGTATACGACTCCACGCGCGCTGTCTCTGACTCGCGTACGTTCTAATTATTCGCCCTATCTCGGGCATCACCCTCTCCACAGGGTTGGATTGGGGATTGTACGGCGAAGTTCTACGAACGCTGAAACCTTTATCACGCGCGTATTCGCGCCACCGATCGGTGAGGAATTGATCTCTGTTGTCGGTCAGAATTGTTTCGGGAATACCTATTTCCGCGAAAAATCTACTTTCCAACATCTCGATAATCGTGTCTAATCGTTGATCGCGCATCGGATATAGCTTTAAGTATTTCGAAAATTGATCGAAGTATTGATTGATAGTCAATTTTTGCAAGCTCGATTATCGCTGTAATGACGTTTTGGTTTTGACATTGATCAACTTGTTTTTGACTATGTTACGGGAAGTGAGATATGACAGGCCTTTAACAGCCCATTTTCTCGTATGTACATTGGAATTAATCAATAGCATGCAAAACTTGGCCAATCCTATCGTCGATGTCGTTCCACTTGGGAACAGAATATGAATCGCGATATCGCGTAAACTGCTCTCTTGATTCGTGACGGGTAATGGACCAAATATGTCCATCGACAACGTATTGCCCGGTGCTTCCGGTAAATTATAATATTCGCTACCTACCGTCGCTCTTGTATAATATTTGGTAGCTTGGCAAATTTCGCACGCGCCACCACGTCTCTCGCAATTCGTGCGAAATTTGCGCCGTCGAAGTATCGTTTGAGAAAGTCGTGCACCTTGTCGGTCCCAAAGTGAATCAGCAACTTGTGCGCTTCGCGCGTAATTTTCCACATTTGAAGAAGACGTTGAAGAATTAAGTGATATTGAATCGGAACAAGAAGCATATGGTATCGTAGAGGACGTAGAACAATCGACTAAAAGTGAAGAAGAAGGGGCAACGCATGCGTCGACGCGAAAAATGTATGGCACCAACTACTTTGAATGGACCATTTAAAGTAGTTTGTGCCATACATTTTTCGCGTTACACCGCCGACGGAAAAAGAACAAAATGAAGCAGACAAAGAATCGAATTATGAACCTGAAGAACAGTGCGCTGCGAACACTCCAATAGTATGAATTCTTCTATTGGAGTGTTCGCAACGCACAACACTTCAGAATACTCTTTCTTTTTACTGATGAAATGCTAGGTAAAATTGTAAACTGTACTAACGCTGAGATTGCACGAAGACGAAAAAGTTGTAAAACATTATTACCAGATATTGATCTCGAGGAATTAAGAGCCTTTATACACTGAAAAAAAAAATTTGCTTGCTTTTAGTAAATATATTTACTAAAATTAGATTTACTTAATTTAAATAAAAAACGTTAAAATATAAACTTATCAATTTGAATATAGTAAACTAAAGTATTAAAATTAGAAAATGTTTTTTTGCTGAAAAATTTACTTGAATCAAATTCAGGTTTACTATATTACAGTACAAAAGTTATTAAAATGTAGTAAATGAATTTTTAAAATACTAAATAAGAATCTTTTAATTTTAGAAATGACACTTTAATAAATATTTGTTTAAATTCAAGTTTCCAAAGTTATGAAAATAATAAATAGAGTACTTATAAGAAATAAATATTTCTTTAGTGCAATTTATTACATTTCAGGAAATATATACTAAAATAAAGTAAATATATTCGACAAAAACAAAAAGAATATTTTATTTGTGAGCATTTTTAACTTGACGGAATCCTATAAGTTCGCAACGACGCGCGACGCTGCTAGATGGCGTATGATGGGAAACGTTTCTCAAATTTAAAATATATCCAACCATAATATATAAGCAGGTCCCCTGCAAGACGAAAACACAGACTCCACAGAGTCCACTGTCGTAAGTGGAAGAATCCCTTCTCTACAAGGGTATCTCTTGGCGCTTGGACGCCAATTTAGTATATGTTTTAGAAAAAATTTTTAAAGTTTTTACTTATAAGTAAAAATAATTTATAGAAAAATTATTTTTTTAAATTAAATAAATATTATTAGAAAATCGTTAACTTATAAAACATAAGATAAATATCTCTCTATAAATATTGACTATATTGTACAAAATACTTCTTAAAGTTTATGAATTCTTTTTTTAATAAAAATATGTATTTTGTTGAAAGTAATAAATATAATTAGAAAATTACTAATTAGTAAAAAATAAATATTATATTTCAATAATTATTAACTGCATTGTAGTAAATACTTGTTATAATTAATCAATTATTTTCTTTATAAAAGAATTATGTTCTTCAAATAAATACATACAGTTTCTTATTTTAAAAAAATGCGTTCACAGTTGTATGCAAACTCGCCATTTACTAAAATTAAGGAAATTTTCTTTTTTTTTCGAATTTTTTTTTCAGTGTAGGAATTTTATACGTTAGCGAATTACAAAGAGAAAATTCTATTAGTGTAAAGAAATTATGGGCATCATCTAAATCATGGCACCTGTCTATCGCTCAACCATATCAGGAAACCGTGTTACATTTTTATTGTTGCGTTTACAATTTGATGACAAAAGTACGCGTCAAAAACGTCGCTAAAGTGATTCGTTGGGTAAAAATGTAACAATAGGCGAGCAGATACTAAATTTTTCTGATAAATGTCCGTTTCGTGTTCATAAGCTCTTTTCTAAACCGGAAAAATTAGGACTTAGAATTGTTATGATGAACGATTCAGACACTTATATAATAAATGCTATTTCTCACGTTGGAAAAGACGATACGAGACCTCAAAATTCTATGCCTTCTTATTATGTTCTTAAATTATCAGAGCTGATTTATGACAGTCACAGAAACATTACTTGTAATAAACGTTTCACTTTAGTGCCTGTAGCGCAAAGCGTGAAAGAGCTTTCGCTTAGTATGGTGGGGACAATTAAAGCAAAAGAAAAAGCGATGCCACTGAAGATGAAAAGATTTACTGAAATTAATTATTTGCGTTTTTTTTATGCTGATAATTTGACATTACTTTCATATTGTCCGAAACAAAGTAAAGTAATTTTAGCATTGTCTTCTTTACGTAAACGAGGAAATGTGCTGGAGAAGAACCAGAAATAATTAAATTTTATAAATTGATCAAAGGAGGCACTGACAGATTTGACCAATTATGTCGTGAATACAGTATTGTACGAAAGTCTCGTCGTTGGGTGATGAGATTTTTTTATGCTGTGTTAGATCAAAGCTTTACTAATAGTTATATTTTATGTAGTTTAAGCAAAAAGGACGAAAAGCATACGATAGAAAGAGATGAGTTCTTAGAAACCTTAGCTAAAAATTTAATCTTACCATTTATAGAAACACGTTTACGTTCTGAAAAATTACCGAGAAATTGCGAAAGCAAATGGAAGACGAGAGGAACGTATTCTTCGAATGTGACGGTGAAGTCATTGCGTGCATTGTAGGGGACCATTCTCCCGAAGTCATCGCAATCATTGTCTAACCACATAGGGTCATTCTTTGAAGGCGTAGGTGCAGTCGATAGCTTCTTCGGTTTCGACTTAGCTTTTGGAGGAGTGGGGGGCAAAGGATTGTTTATTTGTCCCGGACCCCTTTTTTATTTTGGTTGAAATCTCTTCCGCGCGCTTTGTGCTTTTCTTAGACCTTCAGCTTTTGTTGGAAGTGGCTCTTGGTCTCCAAGATCTGCAGTTTTTTCTTGCTTCAGCATCTTTATTATGTGCTTTGGTAGCGTCGAGCTCCGCTGAATGCTACCAAATAAATGAAAATTTGAGGTACGCACGCATTCATTTTGTTTCATGAATATATACAACCACAAATTTTTTATATTTTTAGAAGTGGAGAGGTAATAAGAGAGAGTTGCTAATACCGACATAGGTCCTTTAAAGCGACACCATCTTATTTCTCGAAAACTAAACACTGCACTTTATTAATGCTGATAAAAACATGATCTACTTAGGCAATTAAATCAATCAATAACTAAATTAATTTTATATATATAGTAGACCCGAGAATTTCATCCGATTTCTTATATAAAAAGCGAAAGTCCCGATCGGCCGCCAAGCACAGCCGGAATCGTCAGAACAAGCAAGCACGTAAAGCACGCGAGCTTTTAGATCTCAAATACCGCGAATGTTTAAACACCTTAAGTAATCTGCGAGTTACCAACCCATCTTCTTCCTCTGTTGACAGAGTGAATCCACCTAAACCTGATCAATCATTTCTTTCAACTCCCCCCTCCCATTTATCAGTCACTCTGAAAGAAAACGAATTTCTCATCCCTCTTCGATCTCTTCTTCAGATTTTCCCCCAGAATATAAGAATAGACGTATAGGAAAAAAAATATAGAGAAATAGATGTAGGAATAATATTTTTATAAAAATGCAAGTGTAGGTATAATGAACAAAATGTTATATTTTACTTATAATTAAGTTATATCGAATTAACAAATATTACGTATAATAGGCTTTGAGTAAAAACAAGTTAAGAGATAATGAGCTGTGAGACCCGACGCAAGATCGAATATGTGGAAAACTATATTTATCTTAGTCAATACATTAAAACAATAAATTCAAACGTTTCGGCCCTAAACCGGGCCCTCTTCAGTGACTCATGTATAAAAAATTAACACATCGGTTAAGTACAAGAACAAAATGCACGCATACAATGATATCGCAATCGATTGACGCGTAACGCAAGCGCAGATATTGTGATTTGCATTTGGAGGACGTCAGGTGCATGTTCATATCTCTCTGCAAGTGTATTTTACTGCGCGCGTGTCCGGCAAGTCCCGGCATAGCAATTGACAGCGGGAATCAAAGAGGGAGAGACGAAAGCAGCAAACTGTGGCCCGACAGAATGCGTGCTACGTGAAACGCATTCACACGTCTCTGAGACATTTCCTGCGTGGAGAACGATACGTGTTCGTCGGCAATTTCGATATTGACTAAGATAAATATAGTTTTCCGCATGTTCGATCTTGCTTCGGCTCTCACAGCTCATTATCTCTTAACTTGTTATATCGAATTTATGTGTGCTATATTAAAACGTATTACTTTTTATATAAAATATATTAGTATGTAATAAAAGGGCATCGAGCCATAACAAGATGTTCGTGTTCTTTAAGCAATTTAATATATAAGTTTAACAGACGTTTCGGTCACATATAGGACCATCTTCAGTGTCGAAATTAACAATACTTTGTCATCGGTTGACAATTACAGACTTAAACTAATGTCAATAATTAAAATTGGCGCACGTTTATGTGTTCGTGATAGATACGTCATGCTGAAATAATGATATACGAGTTAAAACCGTGTGTTAAAAATAAAAAAGTAAATTATATACATACTTGAGAGATCGTATCGTTTATCGTGAAGTCGAGTTAACAATATGTGCTCTGGTACATGTCGACCACGGAAGAGAGAGATATGCCTCTGTACATAGGAATATAAGCTGAGGAAAGAGAACATGGAAGGGGAAACACAAAGGGAAGGGAGAGCGAGACCGAAACTAAGTAGGAAACAAATTAAGAACTGAAAGATAGCCATCCGAAAGAGATTCTGTGTCATTTTGTTTGTTTAGCGGGGATGACTGTCTTTTTATGTGTAACATTTCAGATATCAATCTCTTTCGGAGTGATGGCTCTACATCCAATATCTCTACATTGTCCCAGTCAAATTCATGGTCCAATTGCAACCGGTGGCACGATATAACAGAAGGAGAACCAGATTTTTTGTTAATATCTAATCTGTGTTCCTTGACCCTGGTTTTCAGTTGTCTTTTACTTTGTCCCACGTATGTTGCCTCACAATCTCTACAAGGAATTCTATATACAATATTGCATTGGCATAGCTTATCTAGGTTATCCTTACCCGTTTTGATGAATTTTTTTAAAGGGTGTGCAACAGAAAAAGAAATCTCTGCATCCTTAATAAACTTTTTGAATTTTTCGGATATAGATTTAACATAAGGGACAGTGAAATATTTTCTGCTTTTTGAGGGATCAATACTATCTTTTTTATCAAAAACTTGTATGAGTCTGTTATTTATGGTAGAGAAAATGAAGGGCAAAGGATAACCATTTTCCAATAAAATTTGAATAATGAAATTAAAATTCCTTGCGTGAAACTGCGGGTGAGAAATCGTTAAAATCTTGTCCACCAAGCCAATAATAATGCCCCGTTTGTGAGAAATTGGATGGTGGGAATGGAAATTGAGATATCTCCCCGAGAAAGTGGGCTTATGATACCAATCGAAAATGAGTTCGCCCTCCCTCACAATTATCGTAACATCTAAAAAGTTAAGTTTGTTATTATTACTGACCTCTATTGTAAACTGTAATCTATTGTGAATTGAATTAAAAGTTTCCAAGATGAGTTCAAAAAATTCAGGTGGAGCTGCCATAATCACATCATCAACATATCTACGGTAGAGACTAACATGAAAAGGTAATAATTTTATGGCTTTTTCCTCTAAATCTTGTAAAGTAATGTCAGCAATAATAGGAGAGAGCGGAGAACCCATAGGCGAGCCGAAAATTTGCTTATATATGCGGTTATTGTATACAAAAAATGTAGAGTTTAATACTAAGCGGACACCCAATATAAATTCGTCTTTCGGTATATCGGTATTCTCAGAAATACAGTCCCATCTATTTTCGATACTATTAATGGCTAAGTCAGAAGGCACGTTGGTAAAAAAAGAGACCACATCCAAAGAAATCAATTTATAATTTGATTCCAAAGTAATGCCACCTAACTCGTAATATTAACGTAACGTAATATTAGCATACGATATCAGCATATTAAACTTGTCATGTAATATTAAATTTAGTTCTATTAAAATTCTATAATTCAAGTATAAAATTAAGTATTTTATTTAAATCCGGACCCCCATCAAAAGCGTATCCCAGAACTTATTATTGAATAATACTCTGTGCAATATATATTTTACCTCTCAGCCATGTGCCACCTCATACTTTCCTCAGGAAGATTCGATATCTCTTATAAAATGCATTTCTACTTTTGTCGAGTTTCAGCGTCGAAATTTGCGATAGAAACTTGGTAGTGACATCCCGTGTCACCCGATTTAAATCTCTTTTTTATTTTTTTGATCCTCATGCGCGCAGACGTTTGTCTTCTTTCCGGAAAATCGAACATTTTCCAAAGTGGAAGTTTGCTACAGACGGAATACGTAGAACGTGCCGCAACGTCGATTTAACCCCTTAGCTGCTAAAAGTGACTATTGTTACTCACAGAGCAATCCTTCTTGTGTATTCAAGAGCAACTATATAGCAGCTATAGTTCCGCAAATTGCAGCGATAATGTCAAGCAGTGCTACACAGTAATGGCTACAACATATTCGCTCTGTTATTTTAATGGACAACTGAGAGTACTGAGAGTAGGCAATCTTTATTTGCTTTATAATCTTTCTTGCATTACTTTAAAAAGACGTAAAAACCCATACTTCATACATTCATGGATTTTTCTATATAAAACTTGTTAGAAACAAATTTTTTAAAAGCAATTAAGACTAAAATTTATACGAATTTTTTTTGCTGATTGTATTAGTTTAAACAATAGTGAATATGTTATTGATAATATTAGAATATTTTACATGTTCGTGACGTTCTAAAACTTTATATTTTTTTCTTTTTTATTTTTCTTATTATGCAGTTTTAAATATAAAATCGGGGTGTAACAAACTGGCATACTTCAGTTTTACTTTTAATTCCGTAAACAGTGTTTTTATCATATTTCTAAACGGCGATAAATTTTAGTTACGTTTTCAGCACTTAAAAATTTAATCATTGCGTGTTGTTTGAAGGTTTGAACTTTGTTGATATATTCTTATCACATAACGCTAGGTTAAATGTGCCAATTCACAACCACTGTGAGGAAAGGAAATTTACTCAATTTTATGAACATAACTTTTGGAGAAAAGGCTAACTTCAGTCACAATTAAACAACTATCTTAATGGTATTATCATTTTTGATCATCTTAAGGGTTTTTTTAGAATAAGGCTTAAGGGTCCAGGTTATTTTTAACAAACTCCACTTAATATCGAAAGACGTGATCACGTTTAACGAGTGTCGTGCTTGCACTTGGGCTACAGATTCTAACTCTATCTCGCTATACCGTCTCTAATATTTTTGTCTCTCTTAAAAACTGTAGAAAAATTATGGACATGATTTGATGTACGTAATGGTATTATCATTTTGAAATAATCGTCCGACGGAATTCGGTTTAATCACCGCATTCACAGTTACAGGTGACTGATGCAGATAACTCTCGGAACATCTCGTGTCATCGAACTTTGAAGTGAAAATTGGCACAAATAAAATTTTCAATTTTTGTGATCAAGCACTTAAAATTTTAGATTGTTTATTCTCTTTAATAATTAACTTATGTACACGCCCCAGAAATAACGTGATCTTCAACTGGTCGTTAAGAAAACACAACTCATTTAATTCGTTTTGAAAAATAGCCTTGATATATTACTTGACTAACAATTGCCAAAATTCTTGAGAGTATAACGTGGTATGTATATAAATGCATACGTAAGAACACATAACATAAAATACATAATCTGAATACAATGAAATTCGTTTATCAATAGTCCGTTCACATGAATTAAGATACATTCCTTACTGGAGATACTCCTTTTATAAATTTCAAAGCAACGAATAAAAGAGATTGATTGATTTCTATTTACACAAATTAAAATTAATAAGAATAACTGAAGTTATTGACATTCTAATAAGCACTGAAAAAAATAAGTCATACCTGCGAAAGGACCATTAATGCGAAACGTTCCAAGATAAAATTAGAATGCAATTATAAATTTAAACATCAATTCATATATATAAATGAGAAATGGAATAATGCGTGAAACCAGATTACTATTTTATTAATGACGCAAAGAGATTGCTGAGAAATCAATGTGAAATGATTCTTAAAGAATAAACTTATATTTTACCTTATGTAGTATGGAATTGTAATTCGAGAATAAAGAATTGTTTTTTCTTCAATTTATCCATTTAACGCATAAATTCATAAGTTAATCCATAAAAAATATGACAAATAATCATGAAGAAATTATAAAGCGTATATAATATAATCTCGCTATCGTGTAATGGCTTTGAAGTAATCATTTGTTTCGAAAAGCCAAGCAATACTTTTACTACACTGATTATATCCGACGCACATTCTCGGACCTTACATAGAGGAACACAAGTGACATTAGCTTACATTCGTCAAAATTATTGGATCATAAGAGGTCGGGTAGCGGTTAGATTGTTTATTCTTAAATGCGTTAAATGTACTCGGTTTAGACAACAGCGAGCACAGCAACTCATGGGACAGCTCCCTAGGAGTATGGTAGTTCCTTCTCGTCCCTTTCTTCACTCTGGCACTGACTATGCAGGACCCTTTACCATTAAAACTTAGAAAGGAAAAAACGCCAAAACATATCAAGGATATATCGACTTGTTTGTTTGTCTCGCAACGTCTGCAATTCATTTGGAACTTGTTACAGATTATACATCTAAAGCTTTCATTGCTGCTTATCGTCGATTTACGGCAAGACGAGGAATTTGTACCAATCTCACTAGCGACTGTGGTACGAATTTCCTTGGGGCGGATAAAGAGCTCAAACAACTTTTTTCTGCTGCATCTAAAGAGTTCAAACAAATATCCTTTCTTTTGTTGAACAATGGTACCTAATTAGTGTTACTCGTACTGCGATCCTAATATAAAGGACTTGTCTGACTTTGTTTTCATGCAGTTTTGCGACTTTTTCTCTTCTTTACATCCGTCCTTGTCTCGGTCTTATCGTCAATCTGGTATCCCAATACTACAAAAACCAACAGAAAGTCACTGTTATTGTTCTATTGTCATTTTTTTCAGAAATAGATCGCACTTTTTACATGTCGTTACGTCACACTGCAAAGAAAGATGCACAAACGGAACTGTTGTCTTACGTTGATTTTCTGGTTTTTAATCTTGCACAGAAGTTGTAAAGTAGAAGTTGATGTACGTGAAGCTGATACGCCGCAGAATTAATTTGTCTTGTATTTCTGCAGATCGAGGTGCACTCAGTAAAGCCACAAGCGCGACTGATTTGATGTTCAGGCAATGATGCCACAGATTCTGGAAAAATGTGTAGTTGAGAGACTGTCAAGTATTTTTGGGTGCGTTCGAGGAGCGCTATCAGCGCTATCGTGTCATTCTTGTATTACGTCTATAATAAAACATACATAGAAAAGAATGTGCACTTTATTGTGCTATAGTGCAGACTTTAGTGCAGACATTAAAACAAAATATTAACTTTTAATTAATTTTTATTAGAATAGAGTTGTTTTCTAAATAATAAAAATTATATCGACGCTTTATCCAAATGATTCTGCAGCGATTGGATAAAAAAAAACATTTTTTAGACACTTTCTGCTAATTATACGCTTAATTGATTTTAATTAATTGTGATTATTGTATGGTTTTCCAAACTCTGAAAAGTTTTTTCCAAATATCTCCAAATGATTTCCAAACGATTGGGTTAGATAATTTTCAATAATTTTTAATTGGAAATGGGAAGCGGAGGTTAAGTCTGTCAAGTACCATCTGAAACGTACCATAGGAGATACCGTATTAACTTACAAAAAATTTACTACTATTCTTTATAAAATCGAAGCCATTCTAAATTCTCGTCCATTATGTAGACTATCTGAGGATTCAGATGATCTTACTGTTCTCACTCCAAGACACTTTCTTGCAGGAGACGCTCTTACTACAATTCCAGAACCATCGTTATCACACTTGCCAATTTCGCATTTAAACAGATGGCAATTGGTACAACAGAAGCTTCAACATTTCTGGTCACATTGGTCTAAGGAATATCTTCAAAAACAGCTCTCTATTTATAAATGGAACAAAGTGACACCTTCTATTCCCATAGGTTCCATAGTTCTTCTCACGGATGAAAGATATCCTCCATCAAAATGGCCCTTGAGAAGAGTCGTTGAAACGCACCCTGGACCTGACGGTCATGTTCGAGTCGTGACGGTTAAAACTCAATTTTCAGTATTTAAGCGACCTATCACAAAGATATGTCCGCTTAATGTTAATTCAACTCAGGAATAATTTGTTCGTTAACTCTAGTTAACGAAGGCGGGCGGAATGTTAGAAACACAGCGACTTATCGACCAATAAAAGGTAGCGCACTGCCATCTATGGTGTTCGCCAGTAAACAACCGATTCTGTAAACGCTCTATAGAGGCCAGACACATGGGCCTAGTAACCTGGGTGGTGTGTGTGTGTTGCACGCGCATCGGCGCTGCGATACTCGATTTCCGCGTTTGTTACGGAAGTAGCGAGTGTGCTTGCGCGAGCTTGCGTTATTATCTATTCATCGTCCGTCCAAGAAAGTTACGCATGTCGAGTCGTGTCGTGCATTCTACCCGTTTTTCTCATTCGTGTCAAAAGAATACTGAGTTGCTACATCGATAATTGCAGAAATACTCGATTGTAATTCTCACGATAGAATAACGTAACAATGCGGCTCGATGCAAGGAAAAGCGACGATCGACCCTGGGACAGATATCGGCCATTGCCGCAAAAAAGGGAAACATCCGTCATTGCTGACGAAGGAAGGACGAGTCCAAAGAATAATCGGTGGACATATATTGCCGATTTCTCATGAAAAAGGGCGGTATTCCTCCTTTCTAGAGATACTTTCATATAAAGTGGAAGCTCGCACAGGTAACTCTCGTTATTTCTAAGGGGACCATTGAATAAATTGCTAATTATTTTAGCTGAATGGCTGTCTTTGGTTCCAGAATATTCGAGAGCTTCTCTCTTTCTTTCTGGTTGGAATCGGGATGTATTAAAACTATTCTTGCGTTTCGGCAAGGCATTCAATCCCGTATTCTGTCTCAAGCGGTGGCCGCGCTATAAGAAAAGAAAATTTCTTCTCATCTCATTTGAGTACTCAAATATAAAAACAACGATTCGGTTGCCACAACGCGTGCAATATAAAAATTGCCTTTTTTTATTGTAATCTTACTTTCACTTTGTAAAGATTGTAAGGATTCTTTAAGATATCGACTGAGAGTCATATGATCAAAACCGTAAAGTTACTATTCTGTAAAATAGTATATATTTCCGTTCTATAAGTATAATTTATTGCGATGTCGTAGTGCTTCTGTTCTTTATTGAATTGCATAATGCGGAGTCCTTAGGTAAAATAATTGGATGCTTTGCCTCATCTGATAGAACAGACTGTTGAAGTCGTCCTCCTACTCGTAAAAGTCTTTCACAATCTATGTATGGTGTAAGACGTATTAAGGAATTTGATCTTGGGAGGGATTGTTCTTGCGAAATAAATTTTAACTCAAGTGAGAATGAACATTGCTGAACCACTTTTGCTCAAAAATTTCTCTCACAATTTATATCATTGGTTGAAATGAAAGTATATATAATGTTGTTATTATCTTTATGAGCTTTACGAATAAATTTGCGACACAATGCGGAAACTCGAAGTAATTTCGTGACAGTTGAATATCTTATCAATAGATCCCATATTTCAGTATGTTTAGTTGTCACGCAAGAACGAATTTTATTTTTTTTTCTCTTCGAGATTTTCAGTAACATTTGATGAAGAAACCTTTGGCCAAACTGAGATAGTCTTAGACAACCATTCTGGACCGCTCCACCACATGGAACTATTATTAAATTGAGCTGGAGAGATACCTCTTGTAGCTAAATCGGCTGGGTTTTCCGCACCTGGTACTAACCCCCACTTGCACTGCGACAAGGTATCCTGAATAAAACAAACTTTCTCGATTATGTACGAATTCCTTCCACCGAGAAGGATGATTGTTAATCCATATGTTAGCCACCTTGGAATCTACCCATGCGAACAAGTATGCTCTATTGAGTGTGAGAAGAATGGATTTCATTAATTTAACGAGTAACACAGCTGCTAAGAGTTTAAGTCTCAGAATTGTTAATTTTTTTAAAGGTGCACGTTGGGCGCCAAAATTTTGCAACCCGATTTCCTTCGGTCTCGCTAGCCGAAGGGGCGCGGCTGCAAATTAATCGTCGTGCAACCAGACGATAGCTCAAAGAGGCCGACAATATTAAATCTCTTACCGTGATTTCCGTATCAAAGATCTTAGGCGATACTTTCTGATTGGGCGCCAGGTGCGATTATAGACGCGCACCACGTCTCGACGATGTCCGTTCGCCCGGCCTCGGCGCAAATTCAGGGCGTAGCTCCGCGTTATAGAGGTGGAGGTGGAGAGGGGACGTAACGCAATCGGCACAAATAAATGCAATTAAGTAAACAATAACAATCAAGTATATTTAATAAAGAGAATCAGATCAACGCTCAGGTGGTCGGTAGCAACGCGGTAGCCGGAAGGGCGGCTAGCGCCCGCGCTAGGTACGTGACTTTCACGCCCGCAAGACTCCCCTTCTCGAGGACGTACAGCCGTCTCGATCCGATACTCTCAGAAATCTGAATACGTCAAACGCAACAATCCCGACTCGATATACTTTGATTCCCGTAACAATCTCGACTTACATGTAATGCACGAAAGACATGCCCGCCGGTGCGCGACACCGTATCGCAATGCGCTCGCGACTTCTCCCCCGAACGAGCTCGACGACTCTTGCTCGCGTCCGCGACACAAGATATCCGCGACGCTCTCGGCCTCCCGAGACGCACGATACTTCTCCGCGCACGGCAAACACCCGGGCGCCCGAAGGCGCAACGCGACAATATTAATCACGAGAACCGAACACGCCACAATAATTCCGAATCTCGAATACACAACACCGAATTTACAATCTCAAATACGAATCACACGCACAAATTGACTGCCGACCGCCAGCGGGGTATCGAGGAGGGCTTTCTATAATATTCTCGGCTACGATCTCGGCCGGCCACGTGCCCGCGACTTCCGGTTAATGATCGCGGCAAGCTAACCGGCACCCCCGACGACGGGAGCCGGTATCTACAATGTACGCGGTATTCTAAACGGTACGATCACTCACTTGCCGGGTCGCGACCGAGATCGAGCCCTTGCCTACGTGGTAGCACCGGAGTGGAGATCTTACAGAATCTGCGGCTCGCTGCTGCTCGGCGGTGTCAGGGCGCTCGTCTTGGGGTGGCTCCTCGTCAGCGGCTCGATCGACAGTGAGGAGTGGTCGATTCGGCGGGACCGTGCCGGGCCCCCGCACCCGCGCCCTCAAGCTCGCGAATCTTCCGCCCCGCCGATTGGTCGTGCGTGTCGCCCTGCTCGCGACGCTGCGGACGATTTTCGCCATTTTCCCGCGGCCCGTTTGAATCGGCTGCTGTCGTGTCCGCGGGCCCTTCGCGGTTTCCCGCCCGGCTGGCCAGGCCGCGGCGGCGCCGCTCGGCCCTCTGGGCGCCGTGGGGTGATGTGGGTGGGCCATCCACCCGCGCTGCAGTCGCGGTGGTGCGCCCCTGGTCATGCTGCGGCGGGGCCATGCTGCTGTGCGAGGCATTCCTGGCGCTACTCCAGCGGCCGGGCCCGGTGGCCCGCCCGTCGGTCGACCACTCCGCCGCAAGTCCTCCGAGCGCCCGTCGCTCCCTCGTGGCGACTCCTCGTCGTTACAATCGGTCATGATCTCCCGCTCCGGTACCACCTGTCAACCCTGCGGGGCTTAACTACAAAAAGATTAGTTAACGCAAGCGGCCCTTCCCCGACTCGCGCCGAGGCGCCATCCCCGACCTTCCCCTCGGCCGAGCTACCGTCTGGGTGGAGGACGGGACAAATGTCACGTCACAAGGTGCAACCTTTGTCTTGGAAGCTATTAAAGTAATAGTATCAGTAGAGCAAGGTCGCAAATAAACAACTGCTGCTATTGCATTCTGCGACGCATCGCTGAATCCATGAACCTCAAAAGAATTAACAGAATTAAACCCGATCCACCTGGGAAAAGTGAAGCTTGATGCTTCTCGTAACTGAGATAGGAATTGTTGCCATTTGTTTATTAGAACGGGAGGGATTTTGTCATCCCAATCAAGCCCACTCAACCACAACTCCTGAATAAGGATGCGTCCAGAGATTGTAATAGGTGAAATGAATCCTAAAGGATCAAATATCTTTGAAATAGTTGACAAAATGGTACGTTTAGAAATAACCTTAGGTTCGTCAAGATTAAGAGTAAATTTGAACTGATCAACCGAGAGATGTCACGACAAAGCAAGAATATGGATCATTGATGATTCCTCTATTTGAACAGCTGATGTATCAAGTCGCTTATCAACAGAAATACTACTAAGAACGTTTGGTTTGTTGCTAACCCACTTCTTGAGCGGAAAACCGCCCGCCATGCAGAGCTTATCAACCTGTTCAATGACCTTGCGAACCTTCTGAATAGTGTCTTCTCCTCCGAAGACATCGTCAACATACCGTCCTTTTCCCATGGTTGGCATGGCGAGAGGAAATCTATGCCCTTCATCGAGGATCAATTGTTTGAATGAACGCAGCGCTAAAAAGGGAACACAAATGAATCCATAAGTTACCGTGAGAAGGTTGAATATAATCAATCTACTGAGCGAATCTATCCAAACAATTCATTGGAAGTTTAAGTCGTCAGGATGTAATAGTATTTGTCTATACATTTTTTCTACATCCGCGAAGAAAACATAGCGAAAAATCCTAAACCAGATAAGAACGTCGAATAAATTGATTTGTAGTTTCGCTCCCGAATGTAAAAGTTTATTGATCGAGTAACCTGTAGTCGTTTTACTGGAGGCATTAAATACTACTCTTAATTTTGTGCTAAGACTATGTGCTCGATAAATGCCGTGATGCGGCAAATAATAAACTCTATTCTGAACTCTATTCTATACTGAAGAGGATCTACAAAATAATAAGCATGATTTATAAGATAAAAAAATCTTTAATTTTGTGCATACATGATATATTCACGCACTCACATCCCTATATATACGCACAACACACGCACGCACACACACACACACACACACACACACACACACACACACACACACGCACGCACGCACGCACGCACGCACGCACGCACGCACGCACGCTCGCACGCACACACGCACACACGCACACGCACGCTAACGCGCACGCGCACGCTCATGCATACGTACACGTACACGTACACGCACACGCAGACAAACACAATCACGCACACGCACACAAACGCGCACACGCACACAAACACGCACACACTTATTCACAAACACAAATACTCTGTAAGAAGTATAGGCGACGTTGATAAAAATAAATGTTTATTTTCAAATACATACAAGAATAGCTGACTATTATTTTTAAAATTTTCTTTCGTTAATTTTCTTGTCGTGTTCCAATTTGTGATTTTTTTCATCTTTTAGTTTTACATTTTGTTTTTTCTTCAAATTTACTGCAGCGTTTATTAAAATTTTGTATTGACCGTCATGCAATACTATAATTTTGAAATATTGGATCGTTGTCTAACCATACCAAGTTGTGAGCGTGTGGACTGCCTCGATTTTGAAACTCTATGCGTTTAAGGTAGTTTACAACTCGATACTTTCCAAAAAGATTATACAGTTTTTGGGATGATATGATGCGCATAATTACATTGACAATTTTGTTAAAATATATGCAGCATGTTACAGGATTTTCGTTTACGAGACTAGCTCGTTGTAACGCTCGTAATTCATTCATTGGGTCGTTAAGTTCTACACCATTACCTTCTGTACTTAGTTTATACAGTATCTTAAGAAGGTGAGGCTAGCGTATCTCATTGGCACTAATGGTCAGAAACATTGTTGGTTTGCCGATTTGTCTAATCATAGCAAACAAAAATCTTTTTTACGTGTATTCCAATATTGCATTGAATTGGATATGGACTTTAGAAATGCGAGATTTTTCTCCACACACTCATCGATGAATGTTTTATCTTCGATCATTCGTCGAGTAATGTTCTCTGCAGCTGCGTGAACTCTGAAAGTTGAATGCAATCCTTCCTTTACTCACAATCGTAAAATTTTTACAGCCATATAAAGTATATGCTGTGGAGTCACACCGCGTCTGTCTCTTCGTCTAATTTGACTATTGGCCATGCTGAACGTTGTAACTCTGATACCCTTTTTATAGATTCTTGGATGACCGTAATATATTGCAGGAAATTATAATTCTTCTGCATACTTATCGTAAATGACGCTCAAAGGCATTTTGTTTTGTCCTAGTGCAATGTCTAAGTATATACTTTCGTTCCATATCATTGTGTGTTGATGAGCTCCTCCCCCCTTGTTCGAAGATTTGGTGGAACAAAAGTTATGAAACGTACTCTCAAAAAAGGAAAAGAAAATTTTAACATCAAGAATCAGAGATTCTCTTATGCATGAGTTTGAACAACGAGTATTTAGCGAGAATTAAATAAATGTCCTTATTCGAGCATAATACACGTTTTTCGAAAATTACTGAGAGTATATTACGCTTTCTGCCATTGATCTTCTCCGAGCATCTTGTGATTCATGTCCAATTTTTCTAAGCATCGAATACTTGATATAGATTGGCGAAATTTGCAACAAATTGGTGAGGACTGGAATATCGCAATGAGTTCCTATATCTTTAGTTTCCCTGTGAAATGTAAGTAAAATTAATATAAACGAAAAATAAAAAATATAACAATCTTTGAAGTTTCGAAAAATTGTTTTTCAGATATTGATTGATATGTTAACTGTGAGACGGCTATAACGAGAAAAAAACAAACGATCATTCAATTCTAAAAAAATAAATAGGCACAGTAACAACTGTGCCGCAAGCAACACGTAGAACTACGTCAACTGTCACTATTTCATGTTAAAGTATTCGTGATCAAGGGAGGCCAAGGCCCACACAGGGCTGTAGCGCAGAGTTCATCATCAGTGACAGTTGACGTAGTTCTACGTTGTTTGTATTACATTTAGCTTACATTGAGAGCTTTAGCAACAACGTAGAACTACGTCAACTGTCACTGATGATGAACTCTGCGCTACAGCCCTGTGTGGGCCTTGGCCTCCCTTGATCACGAATACTTTAACATGAAATAGTGACAGTTGACGTAGTTCTACGTGTTGCTTGCGGCACAGTTGTTACTGTGCCTATTTATTTTTTTTTAATACTTTTCGAGAAAAATATTAGCAATTTTACTAAAATTGGCATCAAAAAATACTAAAAATAAAAATACGTAACCGGTTAAAAAATTAACCCCACTACTGCCATTCCCGGAAAATTCTACCCTTGTTTCATATATAAATCTTTAAAATTTAGTTTATTAACAAATAAGTAATTCGCGAAAAACGTTGCAAGAAAAAATCGGTAACTCTTTTTGGAGACTTTATAGACTTTAGAGGGAAAATGAGACTATATATATATATATAAACTATCAAATGACAACTTATTTATTACTCTACGATTATTATTTTCGAAAAAAAATCGGTATCAAAAAATTACTCCACCATCGCCATTCCTGGAAAATTCTACCCCTGTTTCATATATAATTCTTTAAAATTCGGTCTGTTAACAAATGAGTAGTTCGTGGAAAACATTGCAAGAAAATCCATTCATCCATTCACCCATTCGTCCATTCATCCATTCATCCATTTATTCATTCATTTATTAAATCCATTTATTTATTAAATCCTTTCACCCATTCATTCATTCACCCATTCATCCATTCATCCATTCACCCATTCATCCATTCATCCATTCATTCATTCATTTATGTATTTATTAAATCCATTCTTCCATTTATTCATTCATTTATTTATTTATTAAATTGCAAAAACATTTAGCTTACATCGAGAGCTTTCAAAAACTATATAATAAAGTATATTTTCCTTTAATACTTTTCGAGAAAAAACCTATATCGAAAAATTAACCCTGAAAACATTTAGCTTACATCGAGAACTTTCAAAAACTATATAATAAAGTATATTTTTCTTTTATACTTTTCGAGAAAAAAATTTAGTTAAACTTTCTAACGCTGCTGTATCGAAGAGGTAAGAAATAAAGGGTTCCGACTTATCTATATATATAAAAATGAATGTATGTATGTATGTCCTTTATACACTCTTAAACTATTCGACCGAATTTTAACCAAAAGTATATAAAATAGGGGTAGAATTTTCCGGGGAGTGTTATAGGGTGTATAGTTTTTCGTTACCGATCTTTTTGGGAACCGGTATCCGAAATTTTGACAATTTTTCGGGAAATAATTGACCGAATCTTAAAGAATTCTATGTGAAACAGAGGTAGAATTTTCCGGAGAGTACTATAAAGTGTATAATTTTTCGTTACCGATCTATTTGGAAATCGGTATCAGAAATTTTTCGAATTTTTCGGGAAATAATTGATCAAATCTTGAAAAATTATTTATAAAACAGGGGTAGAATTTCCCGGGGAATGTTATAAATTGTATAGTTTTTCGTTACCGATCTTTTTGGGAATCGGTATCTAAACTGATAAAAGAATTTTTTTTATTAAGGATATTTAAACACAAATAAAGTCGTTTGAAGAAAAACGACTCCCGGGCAAGATGTCCTGATTGACTCATCAACTGACTATCAACGCCCAGCCCAAACTCCTGAACCGAATTTTTACCAAAAGTATATGAAATATTATTAACAAATATTATTATGTATGTATTTTATTGTATATCCCCACAGGGTTTACAAGGCGTTTTGTTTTTCCGAGGAACGTACCCAAACCTCTTTACATAATTCGTATAACTCAAACATAATCAACGTGACAAGAAAGTAAAATAAAATCTATGACAATTAACACGCAAAAAACTGCTCCTCGTGATCCTCTTCGTCTTCCTTCAGCTCTGCTCTAGCATCGGCCCGTTCCTTGACGTTCCTCCTCCCCGATTCATCCTGTCCTCAATTGGCCCAGCCTCTCCTCACTTTCCTCCTCCTTTCTTTCCCTCCTCCTCCCTCCCTTCCTATTCTTCATTCCCCTCTTCCTTCTTCTAACTCCTCCCCGCCTCCTTTTCCCCTCCTCCTTTCCCCTTCTAGTTCCATCATCCATTCCTCACCTCCCCCTTCCTCATTTAGCACCCATCCCACCGCTTCCTGCCAACTACCATTCCCCGATTCCCAACTCCTACATTCCTCCCACACATGCTCCCATGATTCCTCCCTGTGCTCACATAACCTACATTTCTTCTTCTCCTCTGTTTCCCAGTATCTGCCCCCTCTCATCTCATTTCCTAATCTAAATCTCGCCATTCTGTTCCATCTACTCTCTCCCCATCCTTTCTTCAGATATCCCGGTATACCCTCTCCTTTTACTAACCTGTACCATTTATTATACTCTGCTCCCTCAATTTTTTCCCACCTCTCTCTCCTTTGAACTTCTTTGTCTCTTCCGAACAATTTGTGGAACCATTCGTCCCCATCTTCTCTCAGCCTTTCCAGTTGTTTCAGGTCAACTCCTCTTTCTTCAAAAAACTTTCCTCTTTCTCTCTCCCAGTTTGAATTAGCTTTCCCTTCCCTCTCCTTTCCTTTCAACTCCTCCCAACATTGCCTAGCCAATTCGCTTCCTCTGCCCTCCTCCAGTTTTCTCTCAAATCTCCATGCCCTCATCCCTGCCCTCCCTCTCAGCTTATCCCTTTGCAACTCTTCCCTCACTAAATACCACGGCGTTCTCCCATCCACTCCCAACACCCATCTGATGTACCTTTCTTCCAACCTTTCCATTCCTTCCCTTTCTTTCCATCCCCATATTTCCGCTCCATACCCCATCACCGTCCACACCAGCCTATCAAACAGCCATAATCTTTTCCCCCAGTCTCTCCCGAATCTCCTCTTCCCTATCCCCCAGACCTTTCCCATCACTGCCGCCGCCTTCTTGGTCCTTTCTCTCACCTGTGCTTCCTGTCCTCCATTCCTCTGAAACATGTATCCTAAATATCGAAACTCCTTTACCTCTTCTATTTCTTTTCCTTCCCATCTCCATCTTCTCTTACAGTCCCTTCCTCCTCCTTTCCTAAACCTCATTATTTTTGTTTTTTTCCGCGTTCAATTCCAACCTCTTTCCGCTTAAATACCCTTCCAATCTTTCCAACATGCTCCTCATTTGATCCTCATCCTCCGCCAATAGTACTACATCATCCGCATAGGCCAACGTATACACCCTCCTACCACCTAACATCACTCCTCCCCATTTAACTCTGCCCATTTCTTGTTCCATATCTGCCAATAACACGTTAAACAGCAGCGGGCTCAATGGGCACCCCTGCCTTACCCCTCTTCCCGTCCAGAACTCTTCCCCCATTCTCTCTCCAACCCTAACCCTGCTTTTCGTCTCCCTTAGTATCTCCTCCGTTCTCCTCACCAGTCCTTCCCTTACTCCCCTTTCTCTCATTGATTTTATTAGGACTCCTCTATCCACCGAATCAAAAGCCGCCTTGAGATCCACGAAACATGCTACCAATTTTCCCCCCTTCTTTTCTAACCTCCTGTTCACCACGTAGTTCAGCACATAAATGTTATCTATCGTTCCCATCCCTCTTCTGAAGCCTGTCTGGTTCTGTGGCACTATTCCCTTACCCTCTATTTCCTCTCTTAATCTCTCGGCCAAAATGGCTGTGTACACCTTATATAACGACGGCATTATTGTCACACCTCTGTACTCCTCCGCTCTTTTTCCTTCTCCTTTTTTAACGATTGGTGCAACTATTCCCTCCTTCCAATTTTCCGGCCATCCTCCTCCTTTCCATACCCTATTAATATATTTCCATGCCCATATCTCCAACTCCTTCCCCCCTCTCTTCCAAACCTCGCCTGGAATCCCATCCCTTCCCATTGCTTTCCCGTCCTTTAGCTTCTTTACAACTCTCCTTATTTCTTCTAGGCTTATCTCCTCTTCCTCTTTCCCCTCCTTTTCCACCCTATCTTCTTCTATCCCCATCCTCACCCTCCCTTCCACTCCTCCCAACAGCTTCATAAAGTGTTCCTTCCACTCCTCCTCTTCTATTCCTTCCTCAATCCCCCTCCTTTTTTTCCTCTCCTTATTTACTATCTCCCATACATCGGCCTCCCTCCTTGCTCCCTCCGCTTTTCTCTCCCATCTCTGATTCTCTTCTTCCTTCTTCCTCCTACATATCTCCCTAAACTCCTTCCTCCTTTCTTTGTACACGCTAGCCTCCCCTCTTCCTTTCCTCCAATTCCTTAATTTTCTTCTCGCCTCTTTCTTCGCTTCTCTACACTCCTCATCCCACCATCCTGACTTCCCCTTCTTTCCTCCCATCTCCTTTTCCACCTCTTTTATTGCCTCCTTTATTCTTGCCTCCATTCCCTCCCATTCCTTGTTCAAATCTTCTATTTTTTCTTCCAACTCTCCTATTTTTTCAATAAATCTCTTTGCTCCTTTCTCGTTCTATACCCCCCTGCCTCCCTTCTTCCCCCCTCCTCTTCTTTCCTCTCTCTCCTTCCCCCTCCTTAAAACTAATTCCAAGGGGTTTAACAAATATTATTAATATCTATATATATAAAAATGAATGTATGTATGTATGTCCTTTATGCATTACTATACCATTCATCCGATCGCCATGAAACTTTGGGAAGTTGTTGAGTACACTCCCGCGAAGGTTTCTGGCATTCATTTGCCAGATGTATAGATAAGTTGATGATTTCACTCAGTATATGTCAGTTGTTAGTAAATATCAAAAGAAATATATGGAAATGGAAAGTAATCTAAAGAAAATGGAAGAATTTAAAAAAGGTAAATAAGTATAATAATTATTAATTAATAATTCGTAAATATATAGTAAAGCGCTTTCTTTTCCGATTTTTTTGAAATTTTCAGAATTTGTCTATTTTTATGCGTAGAATTATTTCTCAGGAGGAAATTTGTCGCTTATAATTTTTTTAATAAATAAAGTCTTTTAAATTTCGATAAGTCTCTGACGAATCGGAACGAGTCACCGCTCATTTTCTTTGCTTTTTCAAGCCCTACAACTTTCTCAGGAGCGAAAAAGTGCTATCTATTAATCAAAACGAAATAAATGCAAAAAACCGCGAAAATTTTAGTTCCCCCTCCCCCCCCCTCAAAAAGCTCTGGGTCTCATGATACATCTCAAAAATAAGCTTTTCTAAACACCCCCAACACGCCTAAAAAGGAATAAAAAAGTTCGCATCATTTTCATACCAAAATGTCTAATTTGACTGGCCTACAATGTAATGCTCCTACACGTATCGTGCAGATTGCTCCAACTGCATTTACCAATAAAATAGAAATAAAATAAAACATGGCACTATATAATCTATATAATAGCTCGTAATATGTCTTAAATATTTTTAAAATTTGCTATAGCGATATTTCATTGTTTCTTTCTCAATTTTTGACGCCAATTTAGCGTATCAAATTCTGTCGAACCGTGATCGAAATTCTCGGATACGTTGTATTTTATGAGACAAAAGATTGCAGCTATACATTGCTGCGAATGTTTATCAATTTTTCAAACGAATCGTCTGTCTCATTTTTGAAGAAATCTTGCTTTTGCATCTCGTTAAAATCTATCTACTGTGGTGCTTGTAGATATAGTACGTAAGTGATCGATTAAACGATCATTAGCATTCTTTCAACGTTCGTTTGAGTTACTTACGTCCGGGATATTTCAATTAAAAGCACTGGCCCAATCAACCGCGCAGCATGCTACGTGTGCCATTGGGAGCTAAGTGCCATACAGCTGCAGGGGTTCCAGAGGTTTCAGTCGTCGGTTTCGTATTTATAGTTGTTCTGCCGCTCGATCTTCATTTTCTCACATTTTCTCTGCATTTTTTTTTTCGAAAAAGACGATTTAATTTCTTCATTAAAATAATTATTTCTAATGTTCCAACGGCACAAGAATAATTTTACTACGTCTCTACTGATATCTATTTAATCGTGGTAATGAAACGTAAAGTAATGCTACATACCAACAATAATGTGATATTAAGAAATAGTAGCGATGGTATAATACCGTAAACGACCAGTGAACCATCAGTAATATCTTGCGTTTTAGGAAATTTCAGATTCGCCATTTACGCACGATTGCATATTGCAATGCATGATTGGAGCTTAATCGCGCGCGTATATATACATGTTTTTGCAGGAAGCTAAATTCGTTAATTATACATGATTATATTTAATCTCTATTAATATCTATTTAATATGGGACTTCTTAAGCTTTAAAATGAGATATTATTTATTATTCTACAATTATTAGTTTCGAAGATACAAACGTTCAAAGTATGACATATTTTCGTTCCATCGACAAAAAATTTAGTTAAACTTTCTAACGCTGCTGTATCGAAGAGGTAAGAAATAAAGGGTTCCGACTTGTCTTATTATAAATGGGACTTCTTAAGCTTTAAAATGAGATATTATTTATTATTCTACGATTATTAGTTTCGAAGATACAAACGTTCAAAGTGTGACATATTTTCGTTGCATCGACAAAAAATTTAGTTAAACTTTCTAACGCTGCTGTATCGAAGAGGTAAGAAATAAAGGGTTCCGACTTGTCTTATTATAAATGGGACTTCTTAAGCTTTAAAATGAGATATTATTTATTATTCTACGATTATTAGTTTCGAAGATACAAACGTTCAAAGTGTGACATATTTTCGTTGCATCGACAAAAAATTTAGTTAAACTTTCTAACGCTGCTGTATCGAAGAGGTAAGAAATAAAGGGTTCCGACTTGTCTTATCATAAATGGGTCTTCTTAAGCTTTAAAATGAGATATTATAACATTCTACGATTATTAGTTTCGAAGATACAGACGTTCAAAATGTGACATAATTTCGTTGCATTCGTTGCAGGCTGTGCCCCCCTTTATACTCCCCCCCCCCCCTCTTTACTATCGACAAAGACGTAGTTCTACGTAAAAAAAAAATATATATATATATATATATATAAAGTGTACAGCGACTTTGGACAAAGATTAACATGCGAGCATTCTGTAAGCTTTATTATTCGAGTAGCGTGGGCATTCGAAGTTAAATTGTATGAGTATTCTATGTTTTTTGACATATCCATCGAGGATACTTTGATTCGTGTGCGACTCAAACAAAGATCGAGTTCTTCCAAATCATCGACAAAAATTAAAAGACATGATTTGAGAAAAAAGGAAAATATTCTTTAATTATTATGTTTTAAATGTTAGATACTATGAAATATTAAAAAGTAAATATAGAAAAATATTTATTGTTTTATTTCTATAAAAAAAATTTATAAATGAAAAAATCAAACAGGCACAGTAACAACTGTGCCGCAAACACGTAGAACTACGTCTAATGAACAGTAACAATCGCAAAATTAACATTTTTTTATCGAACGATGTCGGACAGAGGATCGTTGAACGGGCGGAATAGACAATGCGCCCCTATTTCAGTTAAATATGTTTTAAGACTGTAACCAGTTCAGGTTAAAGTATTTCCAGTTATCTAAGACTGTGACTAGTTCAGGTTTAAGTATTCAGCGAGGGAGAGTTGACGTAAGGCTACGTCAATTGTCATTCGCAGAATACTTGAACATGAAATAGGGACAATTGACGTAGCCTCAACTTTCCCTCGCTGTACACTTAAACCTGAACTAGTCACACTCTTAAAACATATATAACTGGAAATACTTTAACCTGAACTGGTTACAGTCTTAAAACATATTTAACTGAAATAGGGGCGCATTGTCTATTCCGCCCGTTCAACGATCCTCTGTCTGACATCGTTCGATAGAGAAATGTTAATTTTGCGATTTTTACTGTTCATTAGACGTAGTTCTACGTGTTTGCGGCGGCACAGTTGTTACTGTACCTGTTTGTTGTCACTTTGTCGTACGCTTTTTCAATCTCTCTACTGAGCGCTAAAAGCTGCTCGAGTCTACTGACTACGTGCTGGATTTTCATATTGACATAGAGAATGAATATAGAGAATGAATTTAAAACAAACGAATGATTCCGTAAACAGTTCTTCACAATTTTTGTAATACCGTTGTGTGTTTTCTTAACACCATAAGATTGTACACCCGTAATTTTAATTAACTCTGACTATTTTCTTTTAGCTGATTTCTGTCTATCCGGCTCGAAAGACCAAAAAAAATGTACACGCCCTTCTTGTGAGAGGATCCACTCGGTGGACCATGACATGTTAGTATTAGTCGATATCTCAATATTATTCAATTCATTTCAATCTTTATTTCTCTTCCTTTCCGGGATTGGAAAGGCTAATAACTAAACCGAATCATTCAGAATGTAGGTAAACATTTTCTGCATGTCACTTAACGTCCCATCTTAATCTATTTTGCCGAATTTATTTAAAGTTATTGGCAAACATTTAGGGTGTGCGAGTGAGTTTCGCCATTGTGATGCTAACTTTAAAGCATCGCTCAATTTGTCGATTTGGATTTTCTCACTTTTAAGTTTTTTCCGAAAGTCTCTCCATTGTTGAATCACTTTCTCCGTCAAAAAGTTACTCCCTTCTTCTACCATTTCGTCTAACTGAATCAGCGAAGTAATTTTCTTATCCTTGTTATTTAAAATTTTTAGTCGAATAAATATTTTGACACTCTGGGATAACTCTCCCACGTATAAAATTTGATGGATACGATCTTTTTCCTTATTCATCTCTTCCAAATTTTTCTTTTCCTTAATCGTTTTTTGTATGATTTCATCCTTTTTCGTATTTTTTCGAGCAGTTTCGAGAGTTTCGATCCTGCTGTGCAGCATCCTCATAAGAACAACTGCCTTCCGCATCGTAACGACGGCCGATGGACAATATCTCGAAGCCGCCAAAGTGTTAATCACGATCCCGATTGTGCACTTTTTGAGAAAACTGTGAAGTCGTGTCTTGTTTTGTTGCTACCTCGGCGCTTTTTACATTATGTACAGTACAGCAACGAGATTAAAGCATATTTAGGAAATAAAATCTCTTTGCGCTTTTCCCTTATTGCACAGGCAAAGCGAATTTATGAGCAAAGTGAGCAATCTCGTCGAAAGACACTGCGATGTTGATAAGGCGAAATTGTACGATTGAGTCGATATCTCAATATTATTATCAAGTTTATTATTTATATCGGTGTTTACTTCGTGGTTTATAATTTTTTTTAGACTAGCTTTTGAGTTTTTTCTGCTAATTCGGCTTTTGTAACTCTAAATTTTGTAGACGATTCTTTAACGCGGCCATCTAAATAATCTATGTGATGAAATAGTATGTTGTGCACCAAGGGGCGAAAGTAGCGTTTTTCAGACGAGTGTGAAGTTTGCCGCCCGAGCCGAAGGCCTCGCTTAGATTTTCAGTACTGAATATCGGAGATTCAGTACAGGGAATATCGGAACGCAGCCATAGTCGCGAGTGCAAGGTGTTCAGTTTATTCTTACTTATTTTTAGGCTGATTATTCTTCCGGCTGATCTAGATCTGATTCAACAACCCACGGTTGTTCGTTGATGGCAGCTGCTTCGTCTGCTGCCATCTCTTCCATTGCAAATCTGATATATTTGTCTGCTTCAGCAAATAACGCTTGTTCGCGGTTGATGGCAGCGAGACTGCAAATGATTAAAGTTAAGTTTTAACAAGCACCATATTATTAGAGGAGGAGTGTATAGCATAGTACATGTGTAACGCAATACAAATAATATTACTATCAACTGACCTTGTTTCCACAGATTGATCTGCAGCTCTAAAGGGATTACGTGATCCGTATCCGTATAATCCGCGGATGTTGAAGGTCGCGGTCTGCAATGAAATATGGTGTATAATTAGAAAAATAAAAACATGTGAGTAAAAAAAGTTAAATAAGTAATAAAAAGAATGCTAAAAGGTTTCTGAATTTCAAGTAGTAACAATAAACATATTATTATATTAGAAAAATAAAAACATGTGAGTAAAAAAAGTTAACTAAGTAATAAAAAGAATGCTAGAAAGGTTTCTGAATTTCAAGAAGTAACAATAAAAACATAATTTTATTTTTCTAATTATACACCATATTTCATTGCAGACCGCGACCTTCAACATCCGCGGATTATACGGATACGGATCACGTAATCCCTTTGGAGCTGCAGATCAATCTGTGGAAACAAGGTCAGTTGATAGTAATATTATTTGTATTGCGTTACACATAAACATATTATTCGATTACAGAATAATTTCTAAAAATAAAAATAATAATTAAAAACAAACTATTCTACTAAGGCATTGCGTATACATTTTAAGCAAAAAAATGTTTATATAATAATATTTATTTTTTAATTGCAAGCAATTGCCATGTCGATTGACACATTTCAGCCCTAGTCAGTGCATCAGCAATTTATGTTTCTGCATTATTTCTAAAGTTTCATTAACATAGTCTTTTAAGTATAATACTTTGTAAGGTACATATTATATATATATTTTTTAATTTTTGGAGAATACGCAATGCATATTTATACCTACTGTGCGTACTCTTTCAGTCTAGCCTGTTTATGCATAAGTACTATATTATTATACAATATTAGGTAACTCAGAAAATCGCAGAATATTTTTTTTTTGTTGTTCTTTTAATCTAGGAGTAATGCTACTAAAATTTCCGGACAGCGATTTATCAGAAGCTTTAAATGCACTCAGAAGTTGGCTACGAAATGCTGCTGGGCGTAAACAAGATTAAAATGTAAAATTTTTTTAGGATTTTTTTTTATATGCACTTTTTGAAGTTTTATATTATTGATGTTTCTTTTTCGCTTTAGTTTATTGTACTAGAGTAATTATTTAGAATATTAAAAATAAAATTTCGACTCTACTTATCACAATATTCTGGATGTTCTTTCATTGCGTGCCGACTGCTATCTTCGTGTTTGTTAAATTCTTTGCCACATAATTTACACTTGAGTACGAATAAATCTTGAAATTTGGGTAAATTTGAAGTCATTTTATTCAAATTAACGTGCAATGTCTAACACTGCTTACTAAGTATTCTAAAGTTCAACACGCGTTTGAAATACCAAAAGTAAAAAAGGAATCTATTTATTTACATGATTTATTTAATAGAATGTATGTAAATATAATGCTGGGATTGGTGGGTTTACAATGCGAGTATTGACCAATTACAGTCGATTATTCTCCTCAAATTTGATTTGCCGCTTATATAACCGGCTACGAATAGGTTTTCCTAAATTTTAGCCAAATTAATTAATGAATCTCATTATTTTTTGTTATTTTGAAAAATATTTTACACGAGACAATCCGTAAAGTTGAACGTGTCTTAAAATCCTTATTTGGCGCAGAAGAAACTCTAATGAAACACAACTGCAAAGGACGAGCAGTTATTTTACGATCATGGCCGTGAGTTGCAACGGCGAGAAATGAAGGCAGCAGGTAAACGAGAAGAGCGGGGCCCGACGTCGATTTATAGGGGGAACTGTACCCCGGCGTGCCTTCGGTTGTTCCAAGGGGCTTCCCCCCCCCCATACAAAATGGTAGCTTTTCGCTCAGCTCCCTTTCTGACTCGTAAAACCCGAGAATAAAGAGGGGAAAAGACAATACTTTTGCCCCTCGTGTACCTAAGCGCGAGGAAGGGGGGCTTTGCCAGACCCTTTATCCTTCCGGCCAAATGGCCGAAAATAAGCAAACGGGCGACACGTTATTCATTAACACGGAGAAAATTTTGTATTGATTTATAATACAATTTTAAATTACATTTTACTATTTTTTTATATTATCGGTGGATTATTATGACTTTATAGAATAAATTATAGTGCAACATAGTAAATTTAAAACTTACCTAACATATTTTATTATTTGCCATAGTAAAAATGTTATAATTGTTATTGGTGCAACAAAATTAATTATAATATTTAGTTAAAAAAATAATGTTTGTGTTGTATAAGCATGCGGCTATTGAAAAATTCTTTTGTGGCTTGTATTTCATTTATTAGTTACGTGTAAAAAAATCTTGATAAAAAAGTGTACCAACTAGCTCCGGTCTCCTTTACTCTTACAGACAACTTAACTTTTCTCACAATCAAATATATTCACTTTTAAATGAATGGACTAATAATAAATTCACTTTTAATCACAGCAAACAGTCATCACAGTAGTCTTTCAGAGTACTGCATGCACCTTTGAGTTTATAAGTTAATAAGTGTTTACTTTCATTAGTGTGTAATTATAGAAAGTGTTTTGAAATACAAATCTGTTTGAATTGTTAATAATTAAACACAAATTGTTTTATTTTGTTCTTGTTTGAAAATCAAATATATATTGTATATCTGTTTAATTTGACTTGTGTTTGATTTTAGAACTAAAATTTTATATAGGTCTGTAATGTTTGATACAAAAGTTTCTTTTCTCGCCTAACCGTTGAAGAGTGCGGACGTATATTCGAGTGCGGTCTTAGAATTTTCTAGATTGCGTAACATTACATATCGTTTATTCGAGATCGTAAATACTCTCAGGGAAAAGACAGTTTCGCGATACGCGATTACTTATAAAAGGCTTGGCACGGCGTACGTTCTGCGAGTAATTTAATTCGATATTAGCGTCGTATTCCGAGGTATCGATATTTGTACCCGAGTAACGCTCGTGAACAGTTTGCTTCATCAATCGCTTACGCAATACTGTATATTCATGTGCTAGAAACAAATATATATTCTTGTTTTTGTTAACTCAAAACGAGATACATTATAATTATTTAAATCCTCATCTTAATCTTCATCGTAATCCTTGACGAAATCGTTCGTGAACCAAGTGTTAATGCGCGACCTTGTCCGAGGACATTGGCCGTTACTACGCATGAAGCTGAGCCGCGGACATTTCGTATCTTGGTACGAGACAGGAAGGAAGGAAGCCCTTTGCACAATGCCAGGCAATAGGCAATAGGAACAGGAAATAACAAAAAAATCGTTAATTACAACTAAAAAAATCGAATGCTATGATCGGTTGGCAACAGGCTATAGGCACAGAATTTTTAACGTGATGGAAACTCTGTGTCTATTGTGTCACTGTTTATTTTGCATTCGTACAAGATTTCTGATTTCTATTCCTTGTTCCTATAACCTGTTGCCTGACATTGTGAAAGTAGCCTTCGTATACATCGTTGGCTCTCATACGTTCTACCTTCCAACGTCAAACGTAGTGGCGACCGTAAATTTAACTCAGAGTGAGTTCACAATATTTTTAGACCTAAAGTTTGGTCACAGAGATACATAGCCATTCGAAGCGCGTTTAATAGTAAAGTTAATGATAGACTGCAAAAGAAAGCCTGTGATGTCCGATAACACGCGGTAATCAGATTTATGCAGTGCTAGAAGGGGATCGCCGACATAAGGATATGATTTTCTGTCGGGTATAATTTACCGAATAGCATTAATCGTAGCTGGTGCAAACAACGGCTCGAGCGCAAAAAGGCATTAAACACCCATAATAAACATGAAGAATGGCAAACACTTTTATGTATAAGTGTTTGAAACTCAAATGCTTTTCTAATTGTTTGATAAGTTAAACATTTTTTCTACTTTAATGTTTATAATTTAAACAGTTACAATAAACCCATTTTTAGAGTGTATTTATTACAATTGCGTCATAATTCTGACACAAAGATTTTAATTTGCTGATGCTGATGGGATCACTACTGTCACGCGTATATTAAGTTTTTTTTTTCCAAAATAGGATAACAACTGTGCAAAATTGCCGCACGAGGCAGTAATCATATATTTATTTTCATGGTGTTTAATTTTTGGAGAGTATAGGTATAATACTCTCCGATCTATTAATGTATGTTATATTTTTTTCATTTTTTACATAAATTTTATCAAAACCAATTTTGTTTAAGTTTATCCGCTTTAGATCTACTATTGGAAATTCCGTAGGTCTCGTTCGTATTTGCCCTAATGCATTTTTTAATTTCTTAATTGACATTTCATATTTCAAAGAAAGAATTTAAGTCGACCTGACTGGCCAAATTTATTAATTACGAAAACGATGTTTCGACCATTATTTCGTATCTTTGCATATTCACCGTATCACCGTATTTCGTAATGAGAAACATCAGTTATCTCTTTTTCTATAGTGTTTTTCACTGTGTCGCACTTTTGACTTAGACCAATTAAAATCGTTGTCCATTTAAAAGACAGTGTCTGCTTACTACTGATTGGCTATTCTCGTGTTTTTTAATATCTAAACGAAGTTTATTAATAAGCGTCTCTAAGTGTCTCTTGTCCTGGGTAATGGTTTGTCCTATAAAAGAAGCATTGCAATCGTTGCAATTGATTTTATACACAATTTCAGTCTTCCTACTATTATCAAGTACATTGTTTCCTCTTTTTATAATAAAATCGAGTTTTTTCAGAACAGTGTAAAGGACGTTGAAATTAATGCCTCACAAAATACAACAAATATTCTCGCTATGGCCCTTGACATAAGGGATTTTAAAGTATTTTTTAATATCGTGGAAATTATCGGTGGCATTATTAGTATCGAATTAAATATTTCATTGCCTCATATGGGGTGTGTGAAGTTGGCACCCCTACTTTAAAATTCGATAGTTTTGATTAGAGTTCCAGCTTCTTTTCGAAGAGTATAGGAGTATTTTTATGTTTATGAAAAGAGTTCCGGCGATTAACACTAATATGGAAAAGGTAACTAAAAAATGGGGTACTAACTTCACACTCAACTTTAAGACCGAATAGTTCTGAATAGCTCATCTGAAGAATTTTGACGACCAGAGTTTTTGATAAAAGTAAAAATTTTTTGATTTTTGTTTTTAAACAAAAAGAAATGCAAAGTCTGATTTTAAGCCAGAATAGTTCTAAGTAGCTCATTTGATTCCTTTCGAAAAGTTCTAGAGTTCTTGATAAGTAAAAAATTCCAAAACTTTAGAATTGTTTTAAAAAATTATCATCAAAACTTACGCAAATGACGTT
>JASTWK010000924.1:0-64815 GCA_030770225.1 Temnothorax unifasciatus | reverse complement strand
CACCCTCATTATAAGGGGTTTAGGCTTCAGTTGAGACTTAATCGACAAACATATGAAAAAGTACTACTCGTAAGCTTTCGAATGAGCCCAAGCTGAGCCTTGTAGCTTACACCAGTAAAAAGTTATGACTCATTAAATAATACTAAAATTTTGCTCAAATAGCCTCTTCGAGACGAGTTACATTATTTATATCTGAACAAAAAATGTGTGAAAAATTTTGAAAAAATTATTTTTATACCCTTAAAGATATAGAGAATATGTAAAATAATTATCGAGAAAATAAAAATGGTCGAGCAAAAGGCATTCGGTCATTTAAAATGGAATTACCCATAATAATTTTAAAAAAACATTTATTTAATATTTATTCAACATTAATTTAATAATTATTTTACATTATTTATTTATTTACAATAATGATTTGAAAAAACATTTACTTAATATTTATTTGACATCCCGGGTGAATTTCGTAATGAGCCGACACTGGTTTCTGACATTCACCGCACATTAAGAAATATTATATCATATATCCAATTTAAAATTTTATTACTCTTTTTAAACTAAATTTGTTTCTTAAAATGATTTTTGAAAAATTATATATTTGCGCTGGTTATAACATATGTAGACTATATATGTTTATTGTTTAACACTTCATTGAATTAAGAAGTAGTCCACCACGTAAGGCAGTTGGCTCACGATCCAGAGGTCCCGAGTTCGAATCCCACCAAGGTAAGTGTATTTTTTCAGATTTTTCAGATACGAGAAAATATTTATAATCGTAGACTGCATCTTAAGAAACAAAGTTAAAAAATAATAATAAAATTTCGAAATAAATAATTTTTTTGTCGTTAAAATAAACGTTTTTAAACACTAAAAAAATGTCTTTTTAAACGTTAAAATAAACGTTTTTAAACGTTAAAAAAATGTTTTTTTAAATGTTAAAATAAATGTTTGTTTAATTAAAAAAAGCGAACTTAACCCATCATTTTTAACATTTTTAAAAATGTTTTTAAAAACATTTCTTTGCTGATTGGGTATATATAGCTATAAGGTATATGCACGCGTATATGTACAGTTTAAAATACCGCCAATTCCCCCACTACTTATTTTAGTTCATATATCTCTGGGTGCATGTCATAGACGGCGCTGAAAGTGTCGCCCACTTTTCCAAGAGGGGAGTTTGGACCCCCTGGCTGCGGCAGCTAGCGTCCGAGAGGGAGAGTCGAGGCGAGGAGTCCGGTTCAGCGAGCGGAGCCCTTAAGAGATTTTCATTGGGACGCCATATTTGTTACTTTCATTTGAGGATTCATATTTTTAGGGTTTATACCGTCATTTTTAAGGATTAACCATTAATTAAAGGTTAACTATCACTTGAAGGTTAACCATCATCCAAAGAAAAACCCTTAAAATTGGGTATAACCGCCAATTAAAGATTAACCTTCAAATGATGGTTAACCTTCAATTGGCGGTCCGAAATCACTCCCAACTTTAAGAGTTTTTCTGTGGTGTTTTTTTAACGGTTTTTTTTAACACCGAAAGTTGAGTGCATTTTTCCATAAGGGTATATCAGTAATTATTATATGCTATTTATGAAATTTAACATAGCAAGTGTTTATATTATATCTATTTCAACAGTTATTTAACTTATTGTTAGAGATGTTGATTTTGTACAGACATTTTATTCTCAAAGTCAAACATTTCAAAAATATAAACTCATAAAAGAGAGAAAATTAAATACTCATCTGTTCTACTAATTCTAATATTAATTTGTTTACAATTTATGTCTTTTTTTACATTTTGCATACAAGACTATTTATATTTTGACGTACATATGATCAGTATATTAGGAACAAGTTATGGCGCAATTTACTTGGGATATAAAATAACCATTTACTTTTACTTTTAATAATTTATTTTTAATTTAAACAAATTGACTTTGTAAAAAAAATGCATTAATGACAAACTTCATTCAATGACAAACTTTCCTAAATCTTAATTACACTGAATCAATCTATGTTAATTGCACTAAGTCAATCTGTCAAATCTGTTTTTTTGTGATAATAAATATACATTATGTGCAATATATATTCTCTATCTAGACTTAAATAATATATATTTGCGATTATAAATACATATATGTACAACTCTATCTAGCGACTTAAATAATATATGTTTTTGATAATAAATACATATATATGCAACTCTATCTAGACTTAAGTAATATATTTTTGTAATAATAAATGTGCATATATGTGCAATTCTACCTAGATAAATAAATTAATTGTAAAAATTATTTCTATTGTAAGTTTTGTGCTCTTCTAATAAAGATATTGGGGAGAAATAAATAGATAATTTTTGATATATTTTCGATATACTATTAAACACATAAGTAGTGGAATGTGAATATATTTATTTATTTTAATGTACAATACAAGAAAAAGATCATGTTTTATGGTTTCTAATAATAGCTGCAGTGAGGAAATAATAATCAATATCGAGTCGAAATCGATTTATTCTGAATTGAAAAGTCATCGAAAGTGATACCACATTTCCATCGAGATCGATGAATATTTCAATTACTTTTCGATATACGTTTTCGACGTCAATTTGATGTCGATTCGATGGGTCATTTCTCGCTGGGTTTGCAGATGTAGAACGGACGCGCACCAAAATGATGTTTTATCGGCAGGATCGGAGAATGAACGTGGCTACCCAGGTAGCACATACACGTTTCAGAAACGTTTTATAAGCGTTTTTCCGAAACGTTTTATAACCGATTTCTAGAAACGTTTCTCATGAGTAAAAATGTCCATTCGAAAAACGTTCGATGGAACGTTTTTTTTCCGATAAAATAACGTTTAAAAAACTATTATAAAACGTTTTTTTAATAATAAAGAAATTTTAAAATTCCTACTTTTTGCATCTTTTGAACGTGGTTATAACATGTCTTTTTGAGACATTGTGAGAATGTTCTAGAAGCTTTATACATGTACTGTCTATTCTTTTTCGAAGAAATTCATAAACTGGTGCACATTCGTGCAATAAGTTAGAGTGAAACATAATATACTTGTTTTATTCTAACTTATTGCACTACTGACGTGCATCAGTTCAGGAAGTTCTTCGAAACAAAAACATATAAACGTTCTTTCAGTGAACAGTACTAGAAAATATATATATGCTTTATGGTATATATTTTGTAGTACTATTTATCAGAATACTTATGTTTATGAAACTTCCTAAGCATCCTCTTCATCTATGAAATAAAGTTAATTTACACCGTAAGACATTTATAAGGGAATAATGAATAAAATAATGTACATATTAACGTAGTATATATTTTTTAGCAAGTAACATATATATGTATATGTATAAACTATGCATGTTATATTATATGTATATTATATAAACTGTATAGTAAATTTCACAGTCATATTAACATAAAACTTATAAAACTTATAAACTTTCAATATAGTGTATAATGTTTGAAAAAAAAAATATTTGCAATTAATAAAAGTAATATAACGTTAACAAAAAAATAATTAAATTTTGTGCAGCAACGACTAAATAAAAAATAATAAGTATAAAAAATAATCTTTCTACACAAATAAGACAAGATTTTTTTTTTGATAAGGAGACAAAAACTTAATCATCAAACTTAAGTCATCTAATGCTGACAATGTAATGTTATGAGCTAAAGCCCAATATTTCAATTTATCTTGTAAAGTGTTTGGTAATGTTTCACTATCCGAGTTGTATTTCTCAGTAACCTCTGATTTTTCAAATACTTCAGATGTAATATTATGTAATTTCTCAAGTTCCTCTAACACGTCAGGAATTTCATGGACTGATTCTTCGTTTCTACAATCATTACGTTGCTCCTGAGTATTTAATTTCAATAATAGATCTGAATTCAAATCCAAGTTCTGATTCAAGTCTAAATGATCCAAATTTAAATGGATGTTAGTGATTGAACGTGATGTACATGGTTGTGAGAGAACTTCTGAGGTAGAACTATCCGCCTGGTTCCAGTTACATTCTACCAGTAAACTTTGCACATACTTCTCTAAGTTTCTCTTGCCTTTTACTGAGGAATTTTGCTTCTGTTTCTTGGCTCATATTTAAAAAATGTATATAATCTATTATATTCTGATGTACCTTAATAATTAAGACGTAGAGTAACAGAGTAGAATTCTATCAGTATTTCTAGACTATTTCATCATCATTATATGCCAAAAGATGATAGAATGATCTTTTCAACACGAAGGTGTCCAAAACAAACGTAACCTAATAAATATGTCATGTAGGTTAGGAATCAAACAAATTTATCGATATATAATTTATATAATAAAAAGAATTAATACATTATAGAACTTAAATATATACCAACCCTTACCTTAAAAGTTTATTCTTCTATTTTTGTAGACTAGAGTATATATTTCTCACTTTACGAAAGAAACCTAGAGTGTACCGGTACTCACAATGACTATCGAGACGTATTTACGACGATCGATGGATGATCAATTCGCGCATGCGCGCACGTTATATCGCTGATGTATATACATCATGCAAAGACACACACACGTGTACAGATGTATATTATAAACACGAAATGCTATAAACCAAAAAGTTTTGTCCGATGACAAATAAATTAAAACCGGTAGAAAAAAATTAATTTAGTAAATAAGTGGTTATATATAAGCATGGATAAAATAATTTATTTTGTGCAATAATTATAGTGCAATATAAATTTAAATGTTTCAAAAAAGGCTATTAAAACTATTATATATATTAGATAAAACAAATTATTTGAAAGGAAAAATTTACTAAATATTTTTGTTTGTAGAAACGTAAAAAATACGTTTCTTAAATCATGGTTTCAAAAACGTTTTTGTTTAAACGTTTCTTAATGGTTCTTTACGGTTATGAAACAATAGAAACGTTCAAAAAACGTATATGAAACTAATATGTGCTACCTGGGTACGTAGTACCAATTTCAAAAATACTGGCGGTAGTGTATGTACAGAGGCAGTTATAGAGGCAGTAAGTATTTCACTAGGCCTGTTCATTTTCGCTGCACTTCTGAAACTAGTGCAGTAAGTTAGAATGAAACAAATATATTTTCTTTTATTCTAACTTATTGCACTAGTTCAGAAGTGCAGCAAAAACGAACGGCCAACTATTTCAGTCGATTGGCAGACCTGAAGGACCGCGCGACGCGCGATCACAAACGGACGGTTGGCAGAACCGAGAGAACGCCGCGACAAATGGCGCGGCCGCTTCACGAAGCATTGTTTTGAAAAGTAACGGCGACGCCGAGTTGACTACGCGCGTCACGCGTCTCGACGCTCAGGATACGGTGTGATAGGATGCGGTGAGCCTGCCGGAACGATTCAACGATGACGGAATTCGAGGAGACGCTCGCACCGACGGTGGAGTTCGACATGTGAGTAAATCACGCTGGCACTGCTGGCAGTTCCGACACTCTCTGATCCCTCTTCGTCTCTGTTCTGTCGACCCCCTCCGCGCGTTTGCTCGCTACGAGTGCTACGACTCGCACGTGGGAGCCCTGCGTTTGTAAATATAAATAGACACGTATATTTCTGCCCTGCCGCTGCTCTGTGCGATGCCGTTTCTGTCAAGACACACCGGAGATTCGACTCGTTACTCGTGTGAATTACGATAATAAGTGACGTCACCGCATTCCGTATTCCGTATTGTTTATAAAACACCCGGCCTCTGCCTAATCGATATTAATGGGTCTGTCGCTTTTTTGGACCATTACGTTATTTTTCTGTGAATTCCCTTTGTCTTTCTATCGCCTTTTAGATCTTTCTTTATCCTCGTATGAATGGTGTTACAAGAAGATCTTTCGTATCCAAGATAGAGATTACTTGGGAAGCAAAGTGTGATTTTTTTACTAAATTAATATGGCATTTGATTGTTCGAAATTTGTTTATAAATAATTTTTTGTTTACCTTAAAAAACAATTAAAAGTAAACAAAAGAATCGAACAAATTTTATCTGACACGAGTATTTTTACAAGCGCATTTTTTTTAAATTATATATTAATTACAATTGTCTATTATTTGTTTATATTTATTCATAAATAAGAATTGGAGAAAGATAAAAAGGAAGTTGAACTAAGATTAAAGTTAATCCACATTGACGAAAGGAACGTAAGAAAGTAAAGTGACATTCAGACGTCGTCATGTCACGTAATTTCGCAACATGTATTCCACAATAAAATCGTGAATTCACTCACTGTTTGCATTTAACAGTGGTTATCTCCCTGCGGGGTTAAGGATCATCTTACATATCTCAGCGGTTATCAATCTCTCGTCTGTGCGCTCGTCTGTCGATCTCAAAAGCAGGCACAAACGTCAAGGGCGACCTCAATCAAATTCCTATTAATTATTTCTATTAAAAGATTAATTCAACCGGAAAAGTTCGCTCACACAGCGAAATTTCTGACAGTTTACAATTCGTCGTCTTTAATCTAATCTTAAAGATAGGTAGCTCTACCTATGTATGACGAAATAATATAGGAAATAATATTAGTTGATAAATTAATCGTCGATTAAGTTAATCGGGATATGATCGAAGCTGAGCACTAAAAGTCTAACGAGAAAGTGCTCTTGGATGCACTTGACAGTATTGAAATTCTCGTAATTAAATATCTCACAAGAAGTCTTAGCAACAAATATCGATTAAAATTTTAAGAATCTTTCGTAAACAAAAATAGTTGACGCGACACCCTGTATAACGTTTTATTCTCGTTTTTTCGACATCAATTTTGCCCTGCTAAGGAAGAGTGCGGTATCCATGCAAAAACCTCAAACTGTGAGAAAAACAGTCTTAATGCAGTCGTTACTATTTTATCAATTGTTCAACTTTTTCTGAAATAAATTGCCTCTGAAAATAATTTTGTGGAGCTAAAATTACAATATTTATATTGTAGAATGTAAGAAAAGCAGGTACTGCAGGTACTTTTTGCTTAGGTATACTTGTGTGTACTCATCATAGAACTGCCGTATCTGCAGTTTTATAGTAGTGGTGTTACGGGAAGTGATACCTTTATACAGGATGGACAAAATAAAGTGTGAATTTTTATGTCCAAAAATATTGTTTCTAGAAAAAAATGTTTCAAATGTTATTTGAAAATGTTATTTGGTTTGCAAGGGGACACGTCATTTCGATGTTAGTCATGTCATAGATGTCGTCGTTTTCAAGAAATTTTAAAGGCGACTAATTTCTTAATTAGAATTTGATTTTTTCTTTAAGATAAAAGTTGCAGATCTCGTCGAGCCGTTTTCAAAACATTATACTAAAGCTCTCTTTCGTTAGAAATTTCTGACATATTTTAAATTTGTCATAACATCCCTATTTCCTCTAACGTTTTTTCCGCCCTTTTAATCCTCCAACCATGCACTTTCGAGTCCCACGTGTTTTTTATAATGTTAATAGCTTTGAAAAATTCCCCAAAAATTATTATAATATCTTTGTACCTTCGACTAAAAATCAATGTAAATAAAATTTGGAAATTATTTATTTAAATATTTTTTTACAACATTTATATGTTGACAAACACACATTATGACTCGTTTTATTTAAAAAATCATAACTCACGAACAAATTGACGAAGCTTAATGATCAAACTCGCAAATTAAAGCTAAAAGTAGTACGAATGAGAAAAAAAATATGAGATAATTATTAATTAAATAAGAATACTTAATTTCGTCGCCACAAATTTGGTAATTTTTAAATGGTACAGAAGGACTTTAAGGACTTAAAGAATGCTAGAAAAAGAATTTCTGAATAAGAAAAGACGAATTTGAAGTGTGACGGATATTTTTTATGTAAAAAAATTAAATTTTTTATTATAATTGTAGCTTCTCCCCACCTCTTCCATCTGCCTCTGATTGTGAGCCATAATAGTTCTCTGTGGAACATCAATTTTTTTTTAATGACAAAAATATTTTAAATACGCTTAAATTATACACAAAAATGCATTTTTATCGAAACAAAATTCTCACTTACCTTTCACACAACACTTACGTAATCCCCAACCATGCACTTTCGTGTCCCACCGAAATTTTGATTGTTCGCCGTTTCGAGAACAAATGAGCTGCGGCTCTGAAGTTTCTGCCTGAGGTTCCCTGCCACAATAACTTTTTTTTTAGGAGTGGGGGGGATTATCTGACGATCATTTGTTTTCCGGAACAAACGATTGTTAGAAACTCGTGGGACACAAAAGGGCTTGGTTGGAGGAAATAGGGATATTTTGAAACATTCTTCTCTAGAAACAATATTTTTTTGGAGATAAAAATTTGTTATACGCTTTATTTTGTTCACCTTATATATAACGGTTGCAGCTACGGTTTTTTTGTTTAGTCCAATGAATTCCTCGAGAAGTGAAAAATGTCAGAATCAATTTATGACTCAAAATGTGAATTTTTGCAGATATGGCCCTTTTCTTTTAGTAGGGCAGTATCACACTTGCAAAATTGTCATAATCGTTCGGCTGAGAAACCCTGACTCCTCGATCGACGTTAGATTCGTTTTTGTGTTTGTTTTTACGACCTTCCGCACTCCCCGTTTTCTGTTTCTGGTCATTCACTGTTAGTCCGCCCGGGCCCTTCGCATCTGCCCTTCTCGTTCGTCCTCCCGCGCTATTTCTCTCCCTTTTTCTCGCATGCATGTGTGCGTTGCTCTTTCGTGGGGTCTCTTTTTCCCTTCCGTTCTTTGATCTGACGGTGTAGCGGCGTTTACATTGGCTATTGCGTGCTGATTTACACATTCGTTGATAACGGAGAAGGCGAGAAGGACAGAGAAACTCGTAATACAAATCGTATTCTTGATCGACATTTACGAATACTCGTTTAATCATCGAACGAACAAATTGTAATTGATTTTGTTATCTAAATATAGGAGCAGCGATTTACTTTAACAGACATTAATTTATTGTCTTTGTAGAAAATAATTAAATATACATAAGTTTAAATTCTACAAATAATAAACGTTCTTGAAAAAGAAATTGTCAAGAAAAAATCGATTAGCCGCAAAATAAATATTATTTAGACCACATTGCTGGTTATTAAAATAGTATATCTGTCAAATTGTAGTACATGTATTTAAATATATATAAAGTAAGAAACAAGTATTTGAAAAATTAAATATTTTAAAATTAAATTTTATCTAAAGAAGAATCTGAAAAGGATAATAAACTAGAAGCTGAACATTATTTTTACACAAAAAAAATGCGTGGAATAATATTTAAGATTTATGGCACTGAAGGACCACTTCATATTCTTCAAGTTTTCAAGTTTCTCAGAGATTTTGCATTTTCCCCGAAGTCTCGCCACGCCGGAGAAGTGATGCTGCCTCTTGCTCCTCTCCCCTCTCCCCTCTCGTTATTCCACGGTCGACACGGCGCATCCCTCGCGTTTCCCCTGTTGTCCCCCGTGTCCCCGCGCCCCTCGCCTCCATCCCTCTATTTCTGCCCGACTCGTGTTGCCCGCCGTCAGTCGTTTTCGGTGCGTTGCGCGGTGCGCGAGTGACGTTTCGTAACACGATCCTCGTGGTGCGTCGGAGGATTCACCGAGCGCTCGAGTGAACGGAGTTGGGACCGACTGACGACGCAGGACTTTACGTACGCGCGGATCGCGTTCAGCCCGAGATATCATCTCGTCGAGATAAGATAGCGAGGGCCTCGTCACGTCACAGTCACGTCTCGGAGACGTCGAGGAGAAAGGATTTTCATCCCTTTGCGGAAGATCGCGCGCGCGCGCGCGCGCGACGAGATCCGCGGTCCATCGTGTAGATCAGCGCGAATCGTCGCGGGATCATCGCCGACCGGTGACATCGACCGCGAACATCTCGCTCTTGTCACGCGACACGCGCGAGATCGGATAACGTCCGTGGGGAATTGTCTGATGCGTCATCTCGCGCGAGAGCTGATTCCATTGATCGGTCCAGCTACGCGCGGAGGAGCATAGTACGTTCGCGCTAACACCGCCGCCCCTCTCGAGCAGAGCGATCCCGAACTCGCTGTATGCTCGACCCTCGCGCAACAAAGGGCGAGAAGAGAGGACGGGGGGTATGCCTCGAGGATTTACGCGAGGATGTGAGTGCGATTTTGGCGGTTAATCGTCGCGGAGGATCGTCGTCGTGGTCCACGAGGACCTGATTTCCCCCGAGGAACACTGTCGTGTCCCCCGAGTCATTTGTTTTTTAAGGGATAAAAAACGTCAGTATTTTGAGAATTTTAGAAGATATTGTGTTTGTCGCGGAGAGTTGATTGGTACGCGTCTCATCTTGTTTTCGAGATTTTTTTTTAGGAGGGGGGAGGGTTGGGGGCTCGAACGATAACCGTGACATACAGTGTCGAGGATTTATTTAGTGACGTTCACGTGGACAGATCACGTGTCTTCGCCTCGTGATCGTTGTCGAATTGCTGCGGAATATGCTTCTCGGTGGCTGTAGATATTCCATCCAGAGTCAGAATGTACCGTCCACGAGGACCGGCGGCGCCTGGGGTCCTTATAATTCTTTTCGAAAGTGAGTGCCGTATATACGTAGTTAATCCGATTGATCATTGATTTATTCTTTTGATTATCGAAATCAGACAGCCTAGTAAGTCTCGGTATATTATATTTTCATTATTTAAATTTGCAATAATTACTTCTATCTGTCTCAATGATTTTGAACACATCCTAGTATCTTGTCGTTAAGTTATAAAAATGTGTAACTTACATTTGATGTTTGCAGAGAGAATTTTAATGTCACAAATATTTAATTAATGTATTCGCGAACAATTAATTTTTTTTATTAAAAAGAAATTAAATTTTATTTTTTGAAACAGTTTATCGCGCTAGAAAATTAAAGATACCGTGTTTTTATTGTCGAAAACGACGGATATTAGGTTATACTTTTGCTGCGTCGAATGTATTATTGGCGTTAAAAAGGTTAATGCAGGTTAATGACGCTATCTTGCTTTCTTTGTGCTCTTTATTGCGTATCCTTTAACGTGCGTGCATGTAGCTAGCGTCTATTTTAATATACTTGCATAGTCTGATAAAAATTAATAGTGCATCATAGAATTTGATTACAGTTTGTATCAAATACAGAAAATATTTTTTAAAAAATTATCTGACGATATTTTACGACGTAGTAATATAATTATTATTTTGATTGTTATTTGATTATTATTATTGGCCAATTATTGAGAAATTATCGCGGGACTTTTACTTCACATTCAGAATGTAACAATTTTTTTCTACCGTACATAAGCAGGAGTCTGTCAGTCGCTATTGTATCGCATAGTGCATATGCATGATAGTAGGGGAGCCCAATAGGGGATTTTTGGGATTTACTCGAGCGCGACAGATTAACATATAGGGGGATACCTTGCACCCTATTGAGTACCTCCACTAAATATAAACCCTTAATATAGGGTCGTGCGTCTAGGGCAGCCGATCAGAATAGTAAAAAAAAATCGATCGTTAGAAATACTCGAGCGCGTCAGATTAAGGTAAGGTGGGTTAATTACATGCTGAAAAATGTGCATTTCAATAATCTGACGATTTGAGCGTGACGTAAGGGAGTGGGAGGGTCACAAAGTTGCAAAAAAAAAACGTCACCTTGACATTCTCGAGCGCGGTCGAATTTTTTTTTATATTGAAAGAAATAATTCAAGAATAACAGAAAAAATATAATCTGCCGATTTCCACAAGCCGAAGTAGCACAAATCGTCAGAAAAGTTTAGTAGAGGCCTGTCATTAAAGACAATCAATTCACTTTAATTACAAAAGTTTTCAAATTTTGATAGAATATTGGGTGAGTTGAAATAACAATAAATCTCATTTTGCAACCATCCCCGAGATCCGGAACATGCTTAACATTGCAAAAAACGTTAATTTATTATAACTTTGCGAAAAAAATTGCAAAAGTCCTGCAAACTTAAAGCAATGTCTATTGTAATTAATATTTTCCGCAATGTATTAGATTTGCAACCTATTTCGAAGCGCGCAACATTGAAATTTTTTATAAAATAACGTTTTTGTTTGTAACTTGGAGGAAAAAATTGCAAAAGTGCTGCAAACCGATAGAATAACTTTTACAACTGCCCCGAACAGCTGTACCAATTTGCAACCTTCTATGTTACACGCAACTTTTTTTTTTTAAATCAATAATAGAACAATTGTTTATTTAGTCGTAATTTTGCCAAAAAAATTGCAAAAGTTTTGCAAATTGGTTGCAAACGTTGGGATTGTTTTTCGTCACAAGCTGTTAAGTTTGCAACCTCGGACAAGGTCCGCAACCTTGAAAAATTAGTAACAATTAATATTTTGCACTTTTTACAAGCGTAAAAAATTGCAAAAGTTTTGCAAATTTTACGGAGTGTTTCAAATGTCTTCCCCTATCCGAATATAAATTTGCAACCTTCTACTAGTTACGCAAATTATTGCAACTTATTAATGACTAATTTTGTGTTACAAAATTAATGCAAAAGTGTTGCAAATTCAGGGAAACAAATTAAAAATACATTTACACATAATGTCGAATTTGCAACCTTCTATTTTTCACGCAAAATATCCAAATCATGCTCAATACTACGAGGCCCCGATGGTTGGTACTTTTCTATTGTCACGCACCACAACAACATAGAAAACTAAAGCCTCATACACAGGTGCGAAGCAACCATCAGGGCCTCGTAGTATTGAGCATGATTTGAATATTTTGCGTGACAAGTAGGAGGTTGCAAATTCGACATTATGTGTAAATGTATTTTTAATTTGTTTCCCTGGATTTGCAACACTTTTGCATTAATTTTGTAACACAAAATTAGTCATTAATAAGTTGCAATAATTTGCGTAACTAGTAGAAGGTTGCAAATTTATATTTGGATAAGGGAAGACATTTGAAGCACTTCGTATAAAATTTGCAAAATTTTTGCAATTTTTTCACGCTTATGAAAAGTGCAAAATAATAATTGTTGCTAATTTTTCACTGTTGCGGACCTTGTCCGAGGTTGCAAACTTAACAGCTTGTGACGAAAAATAATCTCAATTTTTGCAACCAATTTGCAAAACTTTTGCAATTTTTTGGGCAAAATTACGACCAAATAAACAATTGTTCCATCATTAATTTAAAAAACATATATTGCGTGCAACATAGAAGGTTGCAAATTGGCACAATTGTTTGGAGCAAGTGTAAAAGCTATTCTATTGGTTTGCAGCACTTTTGCAATTTTTTCCTCCAGATTATAAATAAAAACGTTATTTTACAATAAATTTCAATGTTGCGTGTCTCAAAATAGGTTGCAAATCTAACACATTGTGGAAAATATTACAATAGACATTACTTTAAGTTTGCAGGACTTTTGCAATTTTTTTCGCAAAGTTATAATAAATTAGAAAAAAAAAATTTTTTTAATTTAAAAATTTTTTTTTAATTTGTCAGATTAAGAAAATCCCTCCAAATAATCGTCAGATTATGGGTCAGCACGACTAGGACATCAAGCTGAATCACCTGTATAATAATCTGACGCGCTCGAGTATTTCAAAATGGCGATTTTTTTTTGCATTATCAAGAAGCCGCCATGAGCTTGCGTCATGTCCGAATCGTCAGTCTTTTGAATGGGAGCTTCTTTCGGGTTCACTTAACATCCCCTCTGAATATCTGACGCGCTCGAATAAATTTTTTTTTTTCCCGTTTTCAACCCTTCCGCACAGCCACCCGAACCATGCAAACCGGCAGATTAACATACCTCCAATATCAGAGACATGTGGGGCATATACACTATCAATATCTGACGCGCTCGAGTATTTCCATGTGACTGTTTTTTTTTACATTTTTGAAAACCTGTAGACGCTTCGGGAACCGGTGAAAGGGTGTACATTATATAACCTTTTTTTCTTTCTACCATCTAATCTTCAAAATCCAATAGGTTTCTACGACGCTCGAGTAAATCCCCATTTAGCATTCTGGGCTCCCCTACGCATGTATCGCATAGCGCATATGCATGAGGCAAGATACATCGCATTAATCTACATACTTGCGGTCTCTTAAGTATTATTCCGATATCTTGCAATGACCCCGAAAGAGACCCCTTCATTTCGACACCCGCAGAAGTCAAATAATTGAATAAAACATTGAGTTAAAAAAAAACGAAATTATTGCAACGTAGACAGCGGATAACTTATTCATACGGGCACATAGTCGCGACATCGTATCGTAAATAAAGTTCTACTGACAGGATCCAGCTAATTATTTAACTGCTCGGTCAATTCGTTTAACGAACCGTTAATTGAGGAAACTTTGCACGGCTGACACCTACGTGATAGTTACATACATGTAGATATGGTAACCCCAAGCAAAAGTCTGAATTATCTCGCATGAAAATACATCACATTCGCTGTTGTTTATTAAATGAATATTCTAATATTGCAACAAAACAATTACCGAGGTAACTTGGCAGAAAAGTGAGAGACTCGAGCGATATTAAGTACCGCGTATATTTTACTTCGATCGAGCCAATATTATTGTTAATACTATAATTGTTTCACTTATATAAATTATTTAATATTAATTATATCAACGTTAATATTAGCTGTGATGAATGACGATGATTTATATTATAGATTCAATTTTATAGCTTAATGTTTTTTATGTTTTATTCTTTCACTTTTCTTGACTTCTGCTGTTAGAGATTTTTTATAATTTAAAAAAAGGATGAGAAAGTTAATGTATATCACTTAATAAGATGGTCTGTAGATCTATTTTTTGATAATGTTCTAATTATTAGTATCAAAGATTGAGACGCATGCACATTTCGGTCCATGTGGCTGCTGCTACAACCGACTGTTATCGATTATCTGTTACATCCACCATGTTGTCAGACGATGATAACTGATGGTGCGCCTTTTCATCAACTATTTCCTCTTCTTCGTGTGCTTACAAGCGATGCCTTTGTCTAGATCCTATTTGTTAAATAGGATCAACAAACAAATGTTACGAATTGCTACTCATTTTTTTAACAAAACTCACATTTTAATATGTCGCATATTTTTTTTTAATATATTTGATTTTTTATTTTATCTTTATTACGACGAACGTCCAATTCATTATTGTTATAAATTCTGAAACGATGACATGCAGAAGATATGCAAAGTTTTAAATTTAAATTAAGCAAAGTAAAATCAGATACATGAAGTTAAATAAAATTAAGTAAGATTAAATTGAAAATAATTAAAATTATTTACATTAGCAAGATATTTTTTCTCTAATACAATGGTGGCTCTAGTAATAGTAACATTTTTCATATAGTTGAACATAGTTCGTAGCAAAAGATATTAATTTTGGAAAAATTGGAATTAAATTTCGACAGATTGTTTCACTCTTCACCGTAATCTAAACTTGAATCATCTCACAATATGTCATACAAAAGCACACAAGTGAATCATATCGTTTCACGCAACGCGTATAATTACAACAGTGAACGAACTGCTTAATGCTGTGTTATCGCATAACGCGCGCCTTGCACTTGTCTTTGGGACCCTTTAACGTCATCCGACACGCGTGTCCCCGGTAGAACTGTAAAATTCTGAGAAGTCCGTATTCGGAATGGTGTAAGGGTAGTGCTTAATATAACGGTGTCGGATGCAAGCAGGGGTAAAGTCGAAAAGCCGCCTGCAGTTGTGCACGTGTCCTCTGCATCCGCTGCTTGGGCATGTGTTAAAGAGAACTCAATTATCAAGTCGGAAAATTTCCTGATAACTCAATAGGATTGATCTTCTCTTCATTATGATGTACAGTATGTACATATACATAATTGTAATATTTAAATATATTGCTAGAATATTAATGATAGTTTACAGATAACTAAATAATTTTTTAAAAATTAACACATCTAAAATTTTAGAGAAAATATTCATATGTTATAACAATAAGGAAATAAGATAAAAGTTCTATTTTTGCTTGGGCCTATAGCACTCACATTAGCGTTTTGCTTATCGCAACATAGGAGGAAATAAGATCCGATTTGTTTCTTAGAGGCCTACAAAAATAGCTCGAATATTATGCCATGCCATTCGAAAATAATCTACTTATGTTCGCGCCATTATTTGCTTTTTAATCTTTTATCCCACGCAGGCTGTTTTTATTACAGCAAGTTTTTAACGTGGGATAGATACAGAAATAAAAATAAATAAACTTTATTAAGGATATTTAAAGTAGAAATATGTAGACTTTTTTTTAAATTCCATTAATTTACTTTGTTACACTTTATCACCTTAATTATTTAATTATTTTATCGTATTTTATTATTTAATTTTCTTTAACATCTAGGTCAATTATCAAAATTCAATAGAATAATATCCAATAGATATTTAGATTTTAAAATATATGATAATGTTGACGCATAAAATAACTTCTATGAATATTTTCGCGGAAAAGGCACTAGTAAGCACGAGTACAAGTAATTACGAACGACACATGCGCTATTTGTATATATGTACATTTGAATTCTCTCTTACGTAACAACCATATGAAATTGTGACATTACCTTCCTTATGTCTACCACATGTCTTTTATCTTCTAATTATAACCAAAGATGATACACGAATACGACACATCCAATATGCTTTGTGAATGCAAGCTGGTTTCTTAGTTTTGTTACATTATAATCTGCACAAGAATCTTGCCATATAGTAATCAATATTATAATATAAATAATTTACAATAATTTTATTTGTATAATATCTAATAGTGTAGAGTAAATCTAATTTAGATTTTATAATTGGCAATTATATATATGTTGCCAATTGTATAGCAGCTGTGATTCTATAGTTGAGATTAGACTCGAGAGACTCGCTCTTCGGGGAAAGTGTACATTTTCCGTGATACCCATTATAGATCTTCTCGCATCGTGATCTTTAATGCTCCTGAGCACATTTTGTCACGGCCCTATATTACGACCGTGTGTTTCTCTTAGAATATTGCCTTTACTACGAAACGCGATACTCTTTGCACGGATCCTACTGCGCGTTATGATTCGCGAACGCTTCCCATGGCGCAGTTATTTCTATACGAGATTCGGTAGACGCTTCATAAAAGAATCTGTAAATTGCCGTTCTTTGTTTTAGAGGAATTGAATGGTTTTGTACACAAGATATTAAGAACTATTCTTAGAAATCTGCAAGTAATATTAGTATACTAAATCGTGCTTAAGTAACGCCTTTCGAGTTTTTAAACATTATTTTATTATTTTTATAATTTTTTAGTTTTTTTTAATTTTTAAAAACTACTTTTTTGGAACAAATAAGAATGTATGATAGAGAATATTGAAAATTATTTAATAACTAATAAATAATTTCTTCAGTTTTAAGATAACTTTTGAGACCTGTATTTTATACATTTTTTATAGATTATTTCTAATTTATTTTATCTTCTTTAATTATTATAACTGTTTTATAACTTTTTCAATTCTTGCATTTCTTTATTATCACATCTAATTTATTTTTCATAAATAATTATAAATTAATGACCTGCGAATGTAAGAAGTATTACTTTACAATTAGTTACTTTGTATAGTTTTACCTGAAAAATTCTAATTGGAAGAAAGTCGTTGTTACAAAAATAACATATTTTGTTAGTTATTTTATACTGTACCTAATACTATGATAAATAAATAGAGGTTTGACGAGATATCAAAGTGACTCGCGCAGTCAAACATGAAGCTCTCTTACGATAAATAGTATGTGTGTTATCTCCTGATTGAGATTAAGAAGTTTATATTATACCTAAGACTAACGAAAGGTAAGTTTATATATTCAGCAAGTTTTTTCTCAATGGAAATTTCGTATCAGGTTTATATATATTTACAGAACAAGCTCTCAAATAAGCTATTTGATATAAATAACGCCAAATCAATTAATTAATTTTCCAAAAATTCTCTAAGCAAAGACAACGTGAGTCCTCTTATCGATTCTGTGTCACTGTGTGCTTTTAGCTTGTATTTCACACCCATATTATCATGTATTTACTATTTGGATTTGTTCTTCCTGTTTACGCGAATGACGGAATCTTATGTGCTTTAGATTTTTATGTACTTTATTCCGTGATGGACTGTCATTTTTATTTTTACACCGTAATTTGCGCGGTATTCATTATATTTTAAGATCTACATTAATAATTATTCTCATTGCAAAATTATAGTACCTATAAATATTTACCTTATGATTTATGATAAAGATTATCTTTATAGAATATGATTAATCTTTCACAGCGGTAGGACGTAATGTATATTAAACTATCGAAGTATGTACATATACAGCAATATATAGATTTTTTAATAATTTTTAACTAATTTTTTTAAATGAAACTTTTGTATTTAGTCATCGCTTTTTAAATGATTTATTGTATTAATCTTTATTATATGAAAAGTATTAGCATTGAGAGATTGAAATTACTGCGGATTTCTGTAAAACATAGCACACGCATCTCATTGAAAGGGAAGGTCTCACGGTTTGTAGCGGTCAGAGTGGGGCAAAGTGAGCACTTGCAATAAATTTTTATGTATTTATTATAAAACACAGTTAATTTTTATTATTATTGTCTTATACATTCCAATAGAAGTTTTAAATGCAATTATAACAACTTTATAATAATATATAAAAATTTATTGCAAGTGGCTCACTTTGCCCCTATACATGCCCACTTTGCCCCACTTTCTTTTATTTGTTTATAAGTCTAATTAAAAAAAACCATACTTTTTAACCGCGTTATTCAACTGCTGTAATTCTTAGCTACTCTTACGATCTCTTCAAAGACAATTATATACCAATTTTAGAACATTTCGCATATCCTTCTTGGATATCGTGCATCGGCTCGTTGGTGCGATTCGTCATGCAGTATAACGTAAAGGACGCGCGAAGCGTAGATTAATTATCCATTTCACGTTTCGGAAGACGAACTGAAGAGAGTGAGAGAGAAATAGAATTTACGTGAAATCTAAATAAAACCTTACTGGAAACCCTGCCGCTCTTTCGTCGCCCGAAAGAGCTGCGAGACGGCTCGGCTGCAGTGAATTAATATACTCTCGTAGCAAACACTGCGTCACCTTAAACTGTATCAGTAATGACTTCTAGGCAGAGCTTGGCAGGTCCGGACGAAATAAATTCCGCATAAACGATTACTTAATTTCACACAATAGGCTCTGTTCTGCAGCCATTACGAAAATGACTTGTTATCGTTTCGTTATTACATACTGAAAATTTTGATGGAAATATTTTGTTAGCGTCAGTTTTTTTCTCATAAATACTTAAAAATTATCTAATTGACTTTATTCAGTTGATAAAAATAATATACGTTTACCAATTATTATGGAAAATACATATTTACAGAAGAGTATAATGTGAGATTAATTAAATACTAATAATATAAATTACAAATTATTTATTTTTAAAAATAGTTTGTAACGAAAAATGTTACATTAAAATTCCTTTATATATACACGATTGTATGCATACATTGTAGTTCTTGCAATTATATATAAATATGAGTTTAATACATGACAATACATTACTTTTAAATCTTTAATCATCATAAAAAGTTGCGAGCGCGATGTTTCGAAAAACTGCAGAACTATTAATAAATAACGTACTATTAATAATATTGGCAGGCAGTCCTTATTCGCGCTCTTCGTGCTCCTGTAAATCATTGTTCACTCGCTTACGTGTCGAGACTGGCTTTGTTATGTCAGTTTTTTGGCTTTAAACGTCCCATCGGAGTCCTGAAAATAGAACCCTCGATGCTCACTTTGATCCTTTTCAAACGTTTTATCTAATTCGGTCCTCGTTATATCTCACCAGAAGCACGTACCTTCTTACCATTTTTGGTTTTATTCCGGAAATAGCTACTCATTCACCGTTTTTCATTAGTTCATTACATTCCATTCCATCAATAATGCTAAAGTTATTTGTCGTATGGAATTTGTTCTTTTCATACGATTATATTTTAGTAACACTCTTTTGCACGTGTTAAGCATTAGAATCATTTAGTATTTATAAGAAATTGATATAAAGAAATGTCCATATATATTTACTTTTTACTGTGTTCTATATTATGATCAAAATTATAAGATGTTTTACCTATATTAATAATCGAATAATACTGTGACTAATTTTTTATTTATATTCTATTTTATTGCAGCACCAATATGCCGTTGCAGGACATTACATTGAGTCAAACCCTGCCATTGACGAACGGTGAGTAACATTTGTATAGGTATCTTGTCAACTTAAGTAACGCGATATAATTGTAAATTTTTATTGACACAATAATATTATGCCAATCTTTAGCATAATTTGTATCGCACTAATTAATTAATAGTAACCAATTATAAAATCTTTAATATTTTGAGATAAGATAAAAATAAAGCTAAAGCTTAAATGAGAAAGAGGAGAAATAATTATAAAGAAGCGAAGTTCAAGATCAAATAATTAAATTTTTTAAATTTTGCCTTCTGTTACCTGTATGTGCCGTGCTTCTTCGATGATGCGTACAATTAATATTTCTTTCGCCGGAAAGAGCGTTCCTAAGAATAGCCGGATATAATTTTACGCTCTATAAAGGCGAAGGCGAGGCGGAAGATCGTAGCGATCGTATAGCGAACGATTACACTTGTATTTATTATTTACGGCCTTGTAGCGGAGATTATATCATATATTGGCAGATATCTCGACGGATCGGTACGCCTCTTGAGCGAGTCGTCATCGATATTGCAGAGCACGATGGGGTGACTCGATTATGTGGCTTTTTCCCCTGCACGCCCACCTTTATTGGTCATTTCCCTTAAGTAATTGAATCCCCCTCCGGTTCTATTTCAATTATGGTTGCAGATGTAACGTGCATGTGATGCTGTTGACCACACTTTCATTTATACTGCTCCTAGATAGCTACAATTTGTCCCGATCGCGAAATATTAGAGTTAATCTATTTTGATAGGCATTTATCTCTACAAGAATACATAAATTTTCTTGTTATTTAACAGCGAATTATGGTGTTTGTTATTTTCTATATACATTTTTTTGTAATAATAATTCAATCATTAAATAGTCTCTTTAAAAAGTTCAGAATTTATTAATAGATAAGTTTTATCTGTTTCTACTATTGGAATTTAATTGAAACTCCCTAAATTGAAAATTTGTCAAATTTTCCAATCAATCTTTACTAAAAAATATTAGGCAAAGCAAATATATAGTTATAGAGAGAATAAATGTAGATTAAAATTTTGTCGGAAGCAATAGAATTCGAAAACTCAGATCATTTTTAATTTACAAATATTTTTCATACATGTTACTATAATTTCTACCTAACAATTGAATTTCACGGGTTTAATAGCCAAATTTTTGATCAGCGCGCTTTGCCCGTCCAACACAAACATAAACTATTTTCGACGCAGAATCCATAAAGCGCGTTTCTCAGCCCACACGTTAAATACCTTTTGTGAGCAGACGCGAATGGATCTTTTAAATTTAGAATAACTTTGGTATTAAGATGCATTATCTTTCTTCTAAATCTTCTAATCAGAATAATTTTGGGATGAGTATAATATCTTCAGTTTCCATATTCAAGATAACGCATACATCCTCTCCGTACTTCCCATCCGCTCTCAAACAACGAACATTTGCATCCGTCCGTTCAGAGGCCGCGTGAAAATGCATAGGAGGTCGTCGCTAATTTGTGTGCCGCGGTATACAGTTCGTTACTCCCATTCGCATGATCTGCATTTTCCGCCGTTAGCCAGCGGTTGTTCGGCATTGTTATACGGAGATTTTGTATTGTGTATGGATCAGGGAGAATATCCTGCATCCCCCCGCAAGGATAACTGTCCCGCACAGTCATTTATAGGCTTATATTGTTAGCGAACCCACGGACCCGAGCTCAATACACTGCAAATACTCATATACCTTTGCGCGTTACACACTTTCATACATAGACATATTTTGTGAGCCGTAGTGCGATAAACTTTTGAGGAAAAGTGAAAGCATATGATGCAATCAAAATTTAAGAATAATGAGAAGAATGAGAACAGGAACAAGATCTATAACGTGTTACGCGTGTTTGATCTGGATGGAACAGGATAGCGGAAGCTAAAGCTCATTTTTTATTTATATTTCTTAATTAAAAAGAAAGATATACGTAAGCACGTGACACTGTGGCCGCCTAATTGTATCTCACGCCGTGGTGTGAGGCCAACGAACTTTCTCGCTCGCGGTTTTACTCGAGCGAACGACGAGTATAGTAACCGCGTGCGTCTCGCACAATGTACTTATCTGCCAATTTTTACGCTTCCGCGACCTCTTTCGCGAATCTGTCCAAGAAGACCGTCACTTTCGGAGAATCTGCTTGGTAAGAGTTGACTCAGAGATCGATGTACAGAAAACTTGGGACACTGTATGAAAATTGTATATGCTGCAAGATTAATTTTTAAAGTTACAAGTATACTAGCAGAGATAAATTTAGCAATACAATATGAATTTTAATGATATAAATTATTTTAATAATTATTCAGTGATTTAATTTGATCTTTTCTCATATGGATTCAATCTTGATTAAAATTTATGGATATTATATAAGAAGGCACTAATCTTAAATTAAATAATTCAATGAACTGTTGCTAATTTTTGTCAATGATATAATCGAAAATTTGCCGATATTAATATATCCTGGTTATATGATCCTCAAAGTTTTTATCTCAAATGTTTCAGATTTAAAGGGTTTGAAAGAGCAACTGCTCGACCCAAATTTCATGATTTATTCCACGTCATCGTAACAATCTAGCAGTGCTTAAATTATATCAATTGGACCACATCCGCACTTCGATTCGGTTCTCGAGGGGATCTAAAATGGTAAAATGGTCAAGGTCGAGTTACATGTCGCTAAACGAAATTAGTGCATAGGATATGGATGTAATTAATAACATTAGCTTGTCTTCTAATCCCGACCGAAATGATTGCTTGTATCATTGTCTGAAAAATGTCTGCCGCGATCTCGCGTTACAGGAACCGAGCATTTATTTCGGGGGTCCAGAAGCGTGTTCGTGACGACGTGGTAGGGGAAGAAGAACCACTCGAACGGCACAAACGAAGTAGCGAGACAGAGCGTGTATTTATTTCTGAAACACAGGAGAAAAATATAATTCCGCATTTATTTCCACACTGAGAGAAAGGTTTTATGTTATGTGAGACCAAACAACATTTTTTGCTGCGAGAGCTAATTAATTTTGCAATAATAGCAAAATTTTTGTTGCTATAGCAAAGTTTTGCTGAACTTTGTTATTTCCACAAAGGTTTTGTTATTATTGCAAAATTAATTAGTTCTCGCAGCAAAAATATGTTGGTTGTTCACATAGTAACAAAATGTTTTTCTCAGTGCAGCCTCCTGTGGTTTAACTTGCAGAAAGAGTATTTTATTTTCAATTGTTTATAATTAGAAAAATAGTTTCCTATGTTTGAGAGCATATATTCTTATTATCATTGGATATTCAGCGCAAAGTTTTATATTTATTGTTATATTGTGCACCGTGCATAAATATAAATTCTTTAAAATACTTCATGAATTTTTACAATGTATTAATTTAGAAAATTGAAAGCATTAGTACTCGTAGGAGTTCTTTTAATACTTTCATCAGATTTCATTAAGTGACGACTGGACCCAGTTATAATAATGATGATAATAATATGGATATGTTTAAATTATAAAATACAAAAGTAAACAACATTAAAAAATCGAGAAGTCAAATGTTTGTTTCCAGAAAATAATCTGAAATGTAAAACTGAGCTGTTCTTCCTAGTACAAGCTTTCCTCTCTTGATTATTCTACGCGACGCTTTGAGTTATGTAATATCCTGTATACTGAATTTTTCAACGTGACATTACATGCTTGTCATTGCAGACGTGTATTCTAACAGGATTTGTATTTCTAATATGTTATGAAATCACGCATGTAAAATTCATTTCTTGACTGATCGTGAGATGAGTTCACGTTCTGCAATCACATCCTGCCGATAAGCAGACGCCTAGTCTGCTAGGGTATCACACATCGAGTGTCGTCGAGCCACTAACACGTGGCGTCGCGCCCTACTAGTAGCCGGGCTCTCGAAATAAATTGGCAATATCGTTTGTTTCTAATCCAGGTCTACCGTAGGAATTATTGGCCCGTTTCTCGTTACCCGGAGATGAGCGAGCCAAAGCCTCAGCTTCAATTTCGCGCTTTTACGAGAGAGAAGTGCCGGTCGTTCTAAGCCCAGCGCTCAATAAGAAGCTAATTCGCGGATGATAGTAACGTGGGATGACTCATATACATTGTAATGTGCCAGATGTAATGTATTAATAGGTATAAACTGCGGTATGAGAACCCCAAAAAACGCGTTGAAAAATGCAATTTTTTCATGAAACTTAATTGCTAGTCAATTTTAAAATTATGTTTCTTTATCTTAAATTATGTTATAATTATAACAATTTATTTTGCTGTTTCATGACAAATTATATATAATTTGTCTATAAAATTAGTAAAATAAATTTGGTTAATTTTGCTTAATATCTATCCGTGTTTGATCTAGAAAGTCTATTAATTTATTTAAACTTGCATTGATTTTCCTATCAGGATACTAATAGTTTATTATTACTGGACCAATAGTCTAGAATTCTAAAATAGAACAACAAAAGTGATGAGATACAGCGCATTCGCTTTCATAAATATACTCGTTGAGGCGAAATCGGGAGCAGCGTAGGTCTTTGGTCGATGGTTAAGATTTTAATTGCCGTTCGGGGACTGACCAGAGATCGGATCTGGAGAGAGCAACGAGTGGAGGCCCGCGGAGGCTGACCTGCCAAAATAAAGATAGTTTAAACCGTTCTGGCCTAAATGTGTCAACTATAAATACGTGAGCTCGCTCTCTCGCTTCGCGGCATCTACTCGCTGGTGAATCGATATTACAGTTGCATTTCTGCCGAAAATTACCCATTGCGAAAACAACACGGCCGACCGACCGACCAGACAGGAAATAGATTTGTTTTAGTGGGCGCACAAAGCTTTCGCGTCTCTTCTGCTCTTTTAAGTTCTCCAGGCTTTTTACGTCGGCTATTAAGACACGTGATGGCCTCCCCATCGATGACAGCTGAAAAACGAACTTATGCTTGACGTTACGACTGTATTAACTTTTGCGCCCATAACAAAGTCCTCGCACTCGTAAAAATACCTTGCCTCGAGGAAAAGATCTGTCTGGAAAAGTTATTTTCTTTTGTTTTATTTATACGTTCATATTTCTGCACATTGTAACGCGGAATATTATATATTTCAAAGAATGTATATTTATTCTTATAGTACAGTAGGTACAATGAATATGATATGAATCGGACTTTAAAAGACGTAATTAGAATTAGGATGCTGCAGCGGATAATCTTCGTCAGCTGTTACTCAACGCGACAGCATGATATTTTGGCTACGAAGAGTATGGAGAACCTGTACATCGTTAATTAAGCAAGATGAATCATTCGTGTTCCACCGGAGAATGACCATCACGTCTACATAGCTTGTACATAGCTAATTTCGATATAGATTTGTCGCAAACTTGCGATTATTGAACCGTAACATGCAAACATTTTAAATTGCTTTATATCCTCTGGCATTTATTGTAGAATTAACTGGTATTTTTTTTCTTAACTTTTTATTTTTAATCCTGAGCAGATATAACAGAATCTTTTATCACTGTAATATAAAATACTGCTGTAATTAATAAAATACAGGAATACAAAAATTTCACACATAAAATGATTTAAATTACTCTCTTATAAGTCTTTTAAAAACTTTTTTTTTTTACTTATTTATATATGCAGATTTCTTTGTATCGCAAAATTAATAAAAATTTGTAGAAAATGTCAAATTTGTGAGAATTATCCCTTAAATGCCAAAGCAGTTTACCGCGAGTTAAAGGGCAGGATATTTCATTCACGCATTTCAGAGGCGATCAATTGGAAAACGCACGTGGACGTCCGACCTTCGTGAAATCCATCTATACGACACCTCAAACGCGCATTTAGAATATAATTTTAACCACAAGTTATAGCCTTGTGTCTTCGGTGCTGCTTGTTGTTCTGTCGCAGTTAGTGTTTGTGCAGCCGTCGTGTGAGTCTCCTTTGTGGTGAGGCGAGATGTCCCGCTCGGTCCTGTTCGCGATTTCGCTACGTTTAAAAATGTAACGACTTCAAAAACGCGCTTTTCGTGGAATGGGATGCGGTAGGTCGCAGCTGATCTTTCCTTCTCCCAGGGAATCTCGAGAGCGAGCCAGTAAGGATCGAAATCACGTTCGGTATGCTAGATGTTGAAGACTCATCTATATCAATATATTATTGCTGATTAGAGTTGAATCGTTGTGGAGCGTGAGACGTGCACTGAATATTGATTCATCCCGATTTTGTGATTGCGATTGCTGTTAACGATACATTGATAAATTGATGCGATCAAGTCATAGACACTGTGTAGCGAATTGTAGCGCGACTGTTTGCTTTCTGTTTGCTATAGCAATTACTAGCAAGTGACAAATGAGGATAGCTCTAAAGATGCAATAGTATCTTCTCTTTGAAGAGAACGAAGAGAAGAAAAGAGAGAAGAAAACGATCATTAACTCTTTCAAAGCTGAATGTGCAAGCCCACTACCGACCACTTACATCTGGTCTAGACCGTAGAGAAATTTTTATACGCAATTTATTGTAATAGTTATTTTTAACGTAAGGTAAAAATAACTTGTTATTTAAAGCCAAACTTGTTGTTTGCATTTGAAATATATTTCTTTTCGTGCTCTAAAATTAATTTTATTTATTTATTTATTACGTTAAAAATAATTTAAAAAAATAAAAAATATAAAGGATATAACAATACTTATTATTATAGAAAGTGATAATAAATGTTGAATTTTTTTTTTAAAGTGAAATGGGAAAAATATGTTAGTTATATATGCGCTAGATTTTCTTGGATGTTTGCGCTCCGAGAGTGTTAAAAAAGAATCTTTTTGGCGCTCGATGATGCGCCAAAATAATTTAATTTTAAAGGTGCATGGCAACGGCGGCGCCCGATCTTGCGAGGTGGATTTGGCATCGGTTAGATCTGCCTAGACAGACCGAAAATAGACTGATTGATTCGACAGATGCTTATCTGAAGAATATTCTAAAAATAGCAGAACGTGTGTGTGATTTATTTAAAATACATATATACAAATTATAAGAATTGTTTATGTTATATTATACTGCACTGTTCAAAAAGTTCGGGGAGTGATGCTATTAAAAATCGAATTTTACAGATAGACAAAATTTTATTCTTTAGTTTTCAATATATATATATATATATCCCTTGCCTCTCTACACATGCCTGGCACCGTTCCTATAACCGCTCTGAAAAGTTGTGCAAAAGTCTTCTTTCACGAATTGTGTTAGGATCGTTGTCACTCTGTTTTGAATTGCCTGCACATTCTCAAAACGAGTTTCTCTGAGGGCCATTTTCAGCTTTGGAAATAAGAAAAAGTTAGCCGGGGCCAGATCCGGCTAGTGCGATGGAAATGTGATCATGGTAATCGATTTTTGAGACAAAAATCTGTATAGTGACGAGGAATGCGTCGGAGCATTGTCAAATAGCAGGAAGAACTACTCTCCCGATTGGTAAACTACAAATCCGGTCTGACTTGGCAAATTCGCTTCAAAAAGGTCCACTGACCCTTTTAATAATGCATTTTTTCACCTTTTCTTCAATATATGGGTACCCGGGTACTCACGTACCTGCGTGTTGTCAACATTTCACAAAATATCAATGAGTACCCAGGACTCATATATCGAATGACGTACAATTCGACTTCGTGGCGACGCGACCGTGCTAAATTAATATCAAGCAACAAAGGTAAAATTGATATCAACATAAAATCTACTGAAAATTGTTTCTTATTATTACATCAAGGATGGGGATCTGAAGCGTTAAAAAACAATTCGCGAATTAATATAAAAATTTTTAACATTTAAGTCTTTGGGTATCATCCGATTATTCGTTCATTAACAGGAAGGTTAATAGTCCGGCCTAGCAGGACGAATTCTCGATCCCTTGCGAGTCGAAAAAGCAATCAACATTGTGAATATCACAGAAATATCTTGCTACGAGCCAGGCAATCATTTTCATATGCAATTTTCATCATTTTGTACGTTTTCAGTAGCAGTTTTTTTCACATTTAAAGCAAAACTTTATCGCAGCTCTGTTTTATTTCGAAAATTGTGACAACGCAAAAATATCTGACAAACTTTAAACGCGCACTGTACATGACTACCGAGTCGATGACGACGAAAAAACATATGGTGGACTCAGAAGAGTCAGGAGGCTTCATTCACATTAACTAATTTCCGTTATTATATTGCGTCCGGAAATAAATCAATTCTTGAACTTTTTGAATAGATTGTGTATATACATGGAATGAAAAAGAAATTATATTTATGCAGGGAATATAAATAATAAATTAGTATTTTTATAAAACAAAAATATAGTAAGAAGTCAGGGCGGTAAGGGTCAGACGCTGATCTTGGGGCGTAAATTCAATAGAATTTATTATTTCTCTTTACATTCCAAACATACGAAACGTTTCGGCTCAGCTCTGAGCCATCTTCAGCCGTTACAATAATTAGAGCGTTCTCACTTCCTTATGGCGAGTTTCATGATTCGACGATCAGAAACACAGACTCAAAGATCCATATCTGTAAATATGTCAGGATAAAGTAATAATTTTGAAAAAGAATCTTATGAAACTCACCATTCGGAAAGCCAAGGAATAGCAATATACATTTTTAAAAAATATAGATTGCTAATCAGATAAAAGGATCGTATTGATAACGCACTGGAAGCACATACTATTTTTGAAATAATTTCCCAGACAAACGTTTAATAAATATATGTCAATAATTGTTTAAAATTTATAAAAATAATAGCTTAAGAATGTTCGTATTATATTTTTAAGAAATATTTTGTTAGGAAATAATATATTTTTTTAGAGAATATTTTCGTAAAAAACTATAGGCATTGAAAGTAACTGAATGATGTTCTTTTATTTGTATCGTTTTATTTCCGACATCGAGCGATCGAGCGAGGAAAATCGAGTATTTCAAGATGATTAATTTCGGGTTTAATGCGGCACATGTGGCATATTGTGGTTGCTCAAAATTCATACGGATTCCATCAGCACATGTCGGAAATAATGCGGTCAGAGTTGGGAATTCGTGATTATTCGAATGACAGATAGAAAATTGTGCTTGAAGGCGAATCTGGGATTACCCGCGCCAGCTTTGCACGTGATATCGTCGCATTGCTCTCTTTTAAGGTATCGCGTGCAGGAAACGCATTGCCGGCGCAATTTAACGTGAAGGATATGTATTCGAGGAATAAGTAAAGCAACAGATGTGTTAGCAATAATTATATGAAAACCGTATTGTATAAATAATTTATAGTTTAGCCATTTGTTCGTGACGTCTTAAATTACATTAGAAACACGAGCTTATTAAATAATAATTTTACTTAGGTTCATTTAAACACATATGTATAAGAAGTATCAATTAAATATACATGTGTGAGCAGAAATTATTATTTATATCTACAGAAGAATGTTTAATAATTTAATAGTAAAGTTCTCAAGTTTATTGCATATGTTATATGCATACACATATATTTAACGAATTTAAGTTTATCGACAAGGAAATATCTGTTTCAGGTGGAAACACAAGAGCATATGGTGAAAATTCCTCCGAGGACAAAGACGGAACGACGATGGCGCGATCAGGAGATGGTGGAGGAGGCGGTGGAGGTGGAGTCGGTTACGGTAGAACCATGAAGGAGTACGAGGATGAATTGAGCAACCTGAAAAAGGAGAACTTCCAGCTTAAGTTGCGAATTTATCTGCTAGAAGAGGGAAACCCGGCAAGAAATGGCATCAGTAGTTTCTCCGACGAGGATGTAATCAAAACGAACGTAGAATTAAAGGTTGATTAATATTCAATCTACTAAGAAAAAAAAATATATATATATATAGATGTTTCTATGTGATGATATAATTGAAAGAAGAACAATTCTTTTTGAAAGAATTAATTGAACATGTGGAATAAAATTTTTCCACAGTAGTTCTTTCGCACTTTTGTTTTCATGAAAGTGATTTAAAATATTTGCCAAATATGTTTGAGGTTTCCATTTAACAAATTTTCTTGTAAACTATCTTTGTTTATATTTGTTTCTATGACATTGTCAATATATCATAGCTTGTTTTGTCTCAATTCTTCTAGCTTGTTTTTATCATTGCAAGTTGTTCACTTTAGACGCGAATTTTTCGAAGGAAAAATTATTATGAACATAATTATGTATTATATAAGACCTGTAAGTCTATATTAATTATTGCGATTTTATTGTTTATTGTGTATTAACTAATCACTGACGTTCAATGGTATTCAGGAAGAGTTGGAGAAATTGAGGAAGGAATTGATGGAGAAGCAGGTCCTGCTTAATCAGGCAGCCAGAGCTTTTAAATTATATGAGGAACAGAAAGCAGCAACTTCTCGTACTCAAGATCAATATCAGCAATCGCTTGAAAAAGAACGAGAAAAAGTAACCAAGCTTGAGAGAGGTAAGAGAACTTTTTTCTCGTTTTGTCTGCTGTCTGATTATTGTGCAAATATTTAAATTTATTTTGGAATGCAATATAAATTTTATTTATTCTGATAGTTATTATTATTATTACGCCTCTATTATATATAAATTCTTTCTGTTACCCCAGAATTAGCAGTGTATCGAGAAAGGGAACTAGATACATCCTCGTATTACAAAGAAACATTTGGCATCACTCCGGAACAGGCATTAAAAAATGTAGAAAAGTTGCGACAGATGGAAGAACTGGTGGCTTCCCTCGAAGCAGAGGTATGCTCGTATAAAATAAACCTTAATGAAGATTAACATTGTTAATCAACTCTGTTTCATAAGAATATTTTAACTCGTATCTTTTTGAGACAAAAAATTCAATCAATAATATTATATGCGCATTACTTGTTAACTCTTAATAGTAATAAGAAAAAGTTTAAATATAGAAAAGTTACGTATAAATTACTAAAAAATATTATTTCTAGGCTGCGTTCGAAAACTTTACTTGGGTGCACACCAGCGTTGTTCTGTCCTTGTTCAACTTTTAGTGAATAACAAAGATAGAACGACGTGGTGTGCACCCGAGTAAAGTTTTCGAACGCAGTTCTATATATGTATAATACCTTCAAACAGAAAAATTATTTTAAACTGATTTATTACATTATAAAAAGATGTCTAATAATTCGTATCAAACAGGATTTAATTAATAATTTATTTGAAATTTTATAGACATTTTTTATTCTAAAAATGTCCGTTCCTCCAGTTTATGATAGTTTTTCTAAATGAGTATATCTTTCTAAATGTAGTATATTATCAGCGTTTGTTTCTTTTCCTTACCGCGAGTTGAATATTGATAATTTCAACAGTAAAGAAACTAGTTTCTTCGAAACTAGTTAGGAAATTTTTGCTTACGCGATGACTTGATTTGCGCTGTAACTCGAATTCGTTGACAAAACATATAGTTTTATGATACATGATTAATGAGTTCTACGTGCTTGTTTGTTCGATGTTTACTGCAATATCGAAATCGCGTTTCACGTTGCTTTACTGATAGCAGTCTTAAGTGTATCGTGCTGGGAGGCAAAAATCAAAGAGAATGTAAGAAAACCAGCTACGGATTAAAACATTTTTTTTCTTGGGGATACAAATTGGAGATACGAATTTGCTTTTTATTTCACGATTGTATAATAATGTCTATAAAAAGAAAGTGGCACGCGCAAGCGGGAGAATTTATAATATACGTGACATTTGCTTTGCGGTTTAGGTGAAACAGATAACCGGCAGTCTGGAAGAGGAGCGCAATTGGGCACAGGAACTTGAGAACGAGAGGGATCAGTTCAGAGAGCGATTAGACACGGAAACGCGGCTGCGGGAGAAGCAGGACAATGATCGAGTGCGAAATATCGAGGAACTGCGCGATGAAGTGAAGGAGCTGAAGGACCAGTTGTTCAAGAAGGATTCAATCGTGCAGCAATACGAGAACGATCTCGCCGAACGGGACAGATTGTTTAAACAGAAGAGCGCATTGTTGGAAGAAAAGTGTCAGGCATATGAGGAGATCAGCCAGGTTTCCGAAAAAAGGAAAAAGCAGATCATTCAATTGAGGGCATCTGTAAAAACACGCGATGACGCCCTCACAGAGATCAACAATAAGCATCGTGCGTTGTTATCACAGGTGAAGTAAATCGATCTTTATTTTTTGAAATAAGATAGCACAACATTCTGATTATTTTATATATTGGTGCTAGGAAAATTTCTTGAATCTTGAGACATTAATCGTTTTGATACAATCATAATCTGACATTACTATTCTTTTTTTTTTCTTGACGCTAAATATCTTATTCTTTATTTTTGACGTTATTGATAATAAGTATATAATAAATCTAGTTTTAGAATAAATGCTTTTAATGAAAAATATATACTGATAATACAGTTGTAGAAACTCTTAAATTTACCTGTGTTAAAAGTTACGTACCAGGTTTTTTTATTATACTTATATCTATTATACTTATTATACTTATATCTGTTGTAACTTATATTTATTGTACTTTGTAGTGCGAAAATAATTATGGCAAGCGTTCGCCGCCTAGTAGTCCCTCAGCTTTAATTTCGTTGACAAACGATTATCTATCACCATTTACGGGACAGAAAGTATCTTATGTACAAAGTACAACGAAGCATGATGGTTCTTATGATTGTGAATCGAGTAAAGAAAGAGCGACGAGTTTGAGTTCACCACTCGGCAGAGATTCCAAGGAACTTAAGCATCTTATAAAGGTTAATAAAATATTTATTGCCTGTTTTGCCACAAAGTAATCTGGTCTTATCAGAAAGAATTTAATTGCAGGAACTGGAAGAAAGGGATAATAAATTAAAACAGCACGAAGATACTAGAAAGCAGTTGATATTAAAACTGTGCAACGCCCAGAAGCAGGCAGAAAATTCAGAGCAAAAATTGAAAAAGCTGGAGGTCGAGTATCAGAAGGCCATTAGAGCGATACAAGGCTTCATGGAGCGCGAGAAACATAAGCGAGGTACGGATTCCCACCAAGAACGGCAGATCGTGGAAGTAGAGTCGGAGTTACGCAAGAGAAGAAACAGCCACAGTCCCGTCTCGTTGAAGGATCTCAGCGTTAAGAACGTGGATGATATTGAAAACGATTCCTGCAAACAGGTCAATATTGCGATTCATCTCTGATCTTGTTTGCCGATCTCTACGTTTCAGAATTATAGGTTTGACAACTCAACCTTTTGAAACATTTATGTGATGCTTATCTTTGATTATTATTTTAAATCCTGAAACGTAGAGACACGCTTTGTTTGCCGAGAAGCACGATTGAACAGCTTGAAATATCGGAAGTTTCTCTTTTCTTTTCAGAATCGCTAAATTTATCTAACTTCTGTTTCTCCTTTTCTACTCTATGCCATCGTTATTATGATTGCATGATTTTTGTTGTTTTTTAACTATCTTGCTTGACAACCGCTTTTCTTGCAGTGCATGAATGAGATTTACTATGTAATACTTTATTTTAAATATTTTTGACTATATCTTGTACTTTTCACTTTTTATTTATACAGGGTAATTTTTTATTATTTTTTATGATATATATGATGTAATCAATGTGATGTACTAGATAAATTTTAACAATTCATATTTTAGACATTGTTTATTGTAGTTTATTTCAGCAATTGTATTCAAAATATGCCATAACAGACACGGTTACATTTTATTGTACATAGGAATTTGTGCATTTGTACAATTTTATAGTTTGTTCGCACAATATTAATGTTTTAAATGTTGTAAATATTTAACAATTAACTTTCAAGTTAACTGTTTCTTTAGGGCATAGCTTTTTATTAATGTTTCAAAATTCACGATAGCATTACACGATTTTTTTCTAATATATTTAGTGACATTTAATTAATATAATAAATAATAGGACTTTTTATAGAGTCTACTATTTCCGAGACATATGGAATCTTATATATTCACTTGAGTTCACTGCATTGAGGATAAAAAAGTCTCTGAGATTCTTTATAGTCTTCACTATAAAAGATTAGATTCTTTATTAGAAAAATGTATTAAATGTTTCAACATCTTTTTATACTCAAATATAAAATATCAAATAATATGTCAAATTCCAGACAAAATTGTAAAATTGCATCTTTTTGTTTAATATTTATTTAATATTTTATTTATATACTTTAGTGAATTGCTTATATCTTTTTTTCAGTTATTTATTTAAACTTTCTAAAACCTTATAACCTTTCTTAAAATGTAAAAGAACAATTTTGCAGAGTTTATATTGCATACAGAAATTTGAATTATTTTATCAAAATTATTAGAGAAGGGTGTCATCAATCTTAGGATATCTAAAAAATTGTGTAAAAGTAATAGAAAAATATCAGCATAGGGTTAAATAATTAGAATCCAAAATAAAGGAAAAAAATTGAATTCTATAAATATCTATAGAACTAATTATTGCTTCCTTAATTTTTCTTATCTACTTTTTATTTTTCATTACTTTCATATCATATATCTTTTCCATAATTCTTATTAGTTTTCTATTCCTTTTACTTTTGTCTTATAATACTTTGTCGCACGCGTTTTACAATTTCTTGTCAATATTCTAAAGTTTTCTAAGGAGCCTGTTGTATATTGGTCAGAGAAAGATTTTGGAGGCATAAAGCGCGACTCTCGTTTGGTATCTCGGGAATACCGTGCGGGAAGACGCGGTCGTCGTCTATTAATAGAGACCGCCGCCTCTTCTCGCGACTTCTTACGGTCTATGCATCGCGATACGCGGCAGTCTTCATACGAATACTCATCTCGACCGATCAGCCGCCGCAGCCCGCGGTAGCGCCGAACGAATAATAATACAAAGAATACAACAACACGAGAAACAACGAGATAGATCCGTCGCCGATCGTCCAGCTATCTCGATATCACGAGAGAACGACTCGCGTCTGTACGTTCCGAAAATAGCGCGCGATTGCTAACTCTTAACACAGCATAGCGGGAGGAAGTTGTTACTTTGCTCTACGCGTCGAATAAGTTAAGGGAGCACAAAGAGATAGCCAAAGAATTTGTGAAAATTAAACAAATTATATATTAAAAACAATTTAAATAGAAGAGTGAAGAAATTTTGTTTGTATAATTGCGCTTCATGGAAACTGTAGCAATTCAAAATTAGCTAGCAATTAGAACCAGATGCATAGGTAACTTATATTGGCATAGTTTTCTTTCACGCTAACGGATATTCACCAGTGCTGATCGCACTAGCACTGACGTAGAGTATCTATTCGCGAGTTTATTAATCGGTCGCTGCTTTCGTTGCTGCTTTCCGGTTGAGTTAAAAGTTCAACGACAATTAAATATGTTCTCTTGTCTGTGCGCCTCAGTGCGAATGGAGGTAGGTATAGTGTCAGGTGTTGTTGTTGTGAGTGCTGTCTTTCTCAGTATGATTGTCAAAGGATACTTGTCGTGCTTAGCCATCAGGCTTTATAGATTTCCTTTCTGCAGCGTGCTCTTTCAGCCGTACATATTACAGAATAAAATCTGAAAATGATTTAAATTAAAAAGTTAATACAGCCAATAATTTATTGAGTTATTTAGATAAATATTTTTGATTATATATTAATATTAAATACTTTTGATGGATTAAAAATCTTAAGAAATTAATTAACATACATTTTATAATATGCAATAATACGCAATTTTACATTATTCCTGTTCTATAATTTGATTAGTCTTATTGTTAATATCAGCATTTTCAAGTTTATATGAATATAGAAATTTAAAAAAATGTGTAATATTGATGATAGAAAATAGATATTTGATGGTGAAAATGAAGAAGATTAATAATCTCGAGTTAAAAAGAAACAGATTCTCTAAATTTATTAAGTAATCTATGATTTAAAGAGCATTCTGTTCAAACATTTAATTTATACATATATTCATAGCTTATCAAAACATGCATGTCCCATATAATACATTTTTATTCACGTTCACGAAATCAAATAACTCTGACATGAGTTTATCTTTTTTACTAAAATAGTTACAATTTTAATTTACAATTGTAAGAGTTAATTAAGTACTACGATTGTAAAATTAACACAAAACAAGTGATGATTTATGACAACTTACATGACAAATGTTTTTAATGATGGAAGACTATATTGCTTTAATAAGCTAAATCATATTTTTTAAGTTATTTTGTTCGCAAATTATTAAAGACGAGAAAATTTGTTATTATATTCTTGTACAGTAGAAGCAATTATTCTTGAAGTTTCTTTTACTAGATAAGTCTCAGAATGGCATATTTCTTTAGCAAAGAAACAGGAGAAATTATAAGAAATGTGTTTCCCTTTTAGGCACCGGCGATTGTCACGCTCGTACCGCCGCGATGTTGGTCTAAGAAAACGAAAAGTTAAATTATTGTAACTGTTCTCCTGCATAAGAATGTATAACTTGCATGTAATGTCTTTGCATTTTTTTTTATTACTTCTCGAAAGCTTGGTTCTTACATTATACACATGAATTTTATATTTTATTGTAATCAAAATTATATATATTTGAATAAAGCAGTTTCCCAGTGAACCTAACGTTTTGAGTTTTATTGATATGGAACAACACTTTATGCTTGCAGCAACGTTTCGAAGAAATGGAAAGCAAGATTAGTGACCTGCGAGACCAAATCGAGACAATAAAAGCTGAAAAGAATCTCCTGGAAAAACGGACGCAAGTCGAGTTTAACGTATGTCATAATGCAAATATAATTTCTTATTTATTGCAATTTTATTAATTATAATTTGCAGTTACGATATATTTGTATGTACATATAATAATAAAATAATAACTAATCATAAATAAGTGAGTAACATCATATTATCGGCTTTTTAATTGAATTTTATGCTTATTAATTATATTGTGTTTATTATCTTTTATATTTCTTTTTGGTGTTTATATAACTAGCAATTTATTGCATAATTATGCAAATATAAAATAGAAGAGTTCAACAGGAAATATATTATATTTATTTTAAATAATAATAACGTTAAATAGAATATTGATTTAAAGACGAAGCGCTAAATATTGTATTTAAAAAGCAATATATAAATTTATTATAATTTATAGTATATTTGTAGTAACTGTAATAATATACTTAAATTTTTTTGTTATTGCTGTAACATATCTTATATCGTTTATTTAAACAAATTAAAAAAAAATACATAATTTACACATGATACACTAATTTTAATTGATATCTGTGCAACAGACACAACAGCACGATTTTTAATTAATTTTTAAATAAATTTTCAATTTATTACATTACTATATTTTTATTTGTATATTTGTTTTTTTAAATAAAACAATTTAAAAAATATAAAATTATGAAAATATAAAAATATAAAATTTTGGTACAGATGAAATAAATTTATTTCTTTTTCATTGTATATAGGAATTCCAAGTTCGTCTTCTCAATAAGGAGCAAAAGATTAAGGTCCTGGAAATGGAGAAGCAGATCGTTACAGAAGATTTGAAAAACAAAACCGCTCAACTCGATAAACTCAGACATGTCGATGAGATGAACGGTGTGGATGAAGTTACCACCACCAACTATCGCGACGATACTCTGCGAAGAGAAAATCTGCTCGAGCAGTTGAATCAGCGAAACGTCGAGGTCGAGGAGAAGAATCGCAAGATTGAACAGTTGACGAAGGAACTGCATGCAACGACTCAGAATCTGCAGATGTTGATTAACACAGAACTCTGGAGCAAGAACAAGGAGATCGCCAAGCTGCACAATCATATGACAGCATCGTGTAGTGATAGGAACCGTAATAAGCCCGAGATTGTCCAGGAAGTTGATAGCAGCTTGCAGTTAACAAATCTGATTCACGAGTTGAATGAAATCGGTGTTAAAGTAAATTTCACGAACGACATTGTTCAACTCGATTACATCAACGGGGACGAAACGGTGGACGTGAAGACTTTAAGCGAAAACGTTCAGAGGCTGACGAGTCAGCGAAATGATCTCGAAAAGGAAGTGGATTATCTCAAGTGGCTGAAGCTCGTGTCGAAGCCCGACATCGCCGCGGAAATCGATGGTTGTGGCAACGAGACGGAACGGGCGAAGAAGTACTGCGAGCTGCTGCGCACACATCTGAAGGACCTGGTGAAGTTCATGAAGGAGATGCTCAAGAATACCGATCGTGCGGACACTATTGGTAACGAGCACAAGAAGATCGTGCTCGATGTACTGCTCAGCTCCAAAATACTGTCGGACGATTTTGTGCGCGCTCTTGAACGTATGAGCGTGGAAGACGGTGGTGCGATCGTGAACGATAGGATCGATGGTTCCGTGAAAAGGAGTCGGTCCGACAACGTCGTGGAGACGTCGAAAAATCAAGCGTCGCAGTCGGATTCAGAAACGTTCTCGGAACCCGATCGGACCGTCTCCATGGCCAGAATCGGTCTGCAGGAAAAGCAATACAAGAACCTGAGCCGTCCCAGATTCACGAAGTACACCAAGACCCGCAGCGACTCCGAGGACTCCGCGGATTATGTGCCTTATTATAAGACCTATCAGAACGACCTTAGCGATCTGGACGCGAGCCACCAGATACAGGAGCTGAAGGAAACGAATAACATGTTGTATTCTGAACTTAGCGCCCTAAGGAATGACTTGATCACAAAAGCTTCTTTCGATTGTGTAAGTGTATTTGCATATTTTTAGGTCATTAATTACCCATGCTTATTAATGCGATTAAATGAATATTATTTTAAAACTAATTTTTAAAAAACTAAATTATGTATAAACTTTTAATTAAAAATTGAGTTAATTTGTGATATAAACATCCCATTAATTTAGGAATTTATAAATGATTGAATTTACAAAAGCTGAATTTTATAGGTAATCGATGAAAAAATAACGCCATTCATCACGAAGTTGGAGAAGTCGCAAAGGTTTTGTGAAAAGTTACAAGCTTCTTTGGAGAAGAGGATACACGAGTTCCATACGTTGAGAAAGGAGAGCAAGCAGAATAGCGTTCGCAAGATGCAATTGGAGAAAAAGATCAACGATGTCGAACAAATGGCGAGCGAAATTACCAAACAGAAAGCTGATTTTTTGCAATACAAGGAAAACACCGATAGAAAGACTACGGAAACCCTTTTAATACTCAATAAAGAGAACGAATCGGTGAGTGCGTACTGCTTGTTTTTACACTGGTTATAAAAATACTTACAAAACTTTAATTATCTGATCCATTTCAGTTGCGAGCGAGAATTAAACAGCTAGAGGATGAAACGGAAACCGCCAAGGCAACCATATCCAATCTCAGAAAAGAACTGGACCATCTCACTCTTTCGCATAGTCAAATACTCGTGGAGAATACCAAGTTGACGAACGACAAGTTAAGACTTGAGCAAGATATAAGGAAAATGGAAAATCGATATGACGTGACTGTTCGTTCGCTGCACGATAAATTCAGCAAAGAGGTAAGCGAATCTGGATTAGTTCATGAAAGTGTTTCCCGGTGTGTGCCATTACTAATACGTGATGTAACGTCGTCGTATAGATATGCGATCTCAATCAGATCAACGAATCGCATAGAGCAAGAGTGCAAGAACTCGAAACGGCGAATAAAGAATTCAGAAGACACATGGCGGTGTGCGAGGCTAGCGATTCGGCGGCGAGCTCGAGCGGCGTATCGTCGATACCTACGGACGCCACGCTCAAGCAAACTTGCGATATTCTACAGGAATATCAACCTTATAACGTTAGTTCATTTTCTAGTGTTGAATGTAGCTGTCTGTTGTTAAGCTTCATTTGTAGATTGTATTATATTAAAAATGGACAAGTGCAAGTTGCGAATTATACATAATTGATACATATCATGATACTTCAAGAAACCTTCTAACAATTGCATGTGACGCTAAATAGCATGCACACTTTATTTAATTTAAATATTCCACATTAAAAATAAATTGCTGTTACATTTATTATTTTAGCATAAAGATTTATGTGATTGCATTTGTGATCAGTTTATATTATGATGAGTTAAGCATATTTTATAATAAATTTTATATTGTGCACTTCTTCGTTTAAAACATTTAAGTTTCTGTGATTGTGAACGTAAGATTTAAACTTTGATTTCTACAATTTATTACAGGGCTCGCAGTTTTGGCAACTGACGAATTACTCTGCACTCGGAGGACGCAGTAAATCCAGTTGTTCGCCAGATTTGGGGATAGAAAGCGACGCTGCCGTTACTACAATGAGACCTTTGAAAGACACATTAAAAATCACAGAGTCTATGACTAACTTACTGAGCGACGAAGACGGTAGTAATCACAGAGATTCAAACAGTGAAAGTCCATTACCGATAGAAGGTGCGTTTCAAAATGCTTTAAAAAACTTATTATTAATCTCCTCTCTTATTATATTTCTTCTTTTTGAAAATTCTTAATTTAAGGTTAATTAGTCTTATTTAATAATACTTGTTTTTAATTTACTTTAAAATGATAAGTGATCTTCTAATTATCTTTTACAGGTCTTGAAGAGGTTGAAGCTTTGAAACAGGAGAATGAAGCATTAAAGCGAAGACTGATGAAAACTAGGAAAGCATTGGAGGATACGTTTGAGCACTTATCGGCCTCAAACAAGAACAAGAAAAATGTTGAAAAGGCGATAATAAAGCAACTTATGGTCACAAGAAGTATCCTCAAAAAAACGAGGACATACGACGAACCTTCGGACAACTAACAGAGATTACAGACTGACTGACTGACTGACTGATCAAAAAAATATTATGCACGAAGTGTGAAAAAAAGGGAAGTAGAACATAGGGAAGTTGTTACTCGTTGAATTGTGTTTCTCATAGATTAATTGTTCATTCAATGTATCGTGTTTTATATCTGCGTTTCTCATTTATCTCTTCTCACATTTTTTTGAGATGAGAGAACTAACGATACATATCGGTACAAAAAATTGCAATACTCAGTAATACTGTAATACTAGGAATTACGTGTTACAAAATTTTTAAACGGAAAAGATTTTTAAGTGACAGATATTTTCATACGAACACAGAAACAAACTATTTTCAAAGAATATAAAAAAACGAAGCGAGAGCTTAAGATGGATTTGTATATTGAGATTTGTATATATTTATACGGGATACGCGGATGATATTTTTGACATTTTTGTAGATTTTCTTTCACTGTGGAAAAGTCCTCCAAATGCTGAATACGGCGCGAACGCCGATATTAGAGTCTATCTTCGTTTGTTGACATATTTTGCTTTATGAATAACAGAAATTCGCAATATGTGTGTATATATAATTAATAATTATCTCATATATGTAGCATTTGTACATAATCACCACGAATAAAGTGCCATTGATATGCAGGAGTTTATGCGTTAATCACAAATGCATGTTCGTGACGTATGTCGTGTTAATTATGTTACGTTTAGCGTCTTGAATTTCTGTTCTGGTTCTCCTTTTCGCCATCGATGTCCTATATCTTCCGAGGCGGTTTATTCGCCGCGTGCGAATAAATACTTGAGAATAAAAATGAAAGACCGTGGCACGGCGAGATTAAGATTATGATAGAATTTTTATTATCACTCCATGACTAGATAATAATATAAAGATCCGTAATAACTCATAGTGATGTGAAGTGTACGAACTGCGCCAGACACGCGAATTCCTTCGACCGCACATCCGGCGAGGAGCGGAGAGAAATACTGTACAACATTAATCTTTCTTATAAGTCTAATATACCTTTCTTACCGTCTTTCCTTCCGTTCGCGATAATCCCACCCGTATGGTATTGGTAGAACGTATATGAGAGCATGTAAGACAAGGGGAGGCGTGATGGGGGATGGAGAGAGCTGGGAGCCAGTACCGAGATATATACAATTCTACAGTGACGTTTTTGCGCTTCTATCGCTGCTGCCGCTCGTTTTGCACGCAAGCATGCCATTTAATAATAATATGAGACCATATTTGGATTAATCAACTTATTCCTGTTCCATTTTATTACGAAATCCTATTCTATATTACGAAATTATTTAATGCTTTTACAAAGTGCCACTAAGCGTGTCTCTTTTAATATACTCAGTGTATTACGTTTATTTAAAATCTGTAAAAATCTGAAATTTATTTTTGTAATATTCTTAGTAGAGGTAATATAATCTATAAAAATATTAGAAGAATTATGATAATAGTAAACTGAGATGTTTTATCGTGCTTGTAACTTGTGAAGATGTTAAAGATGACAGTTAAAAAGATATAAAAACAATCCAACTTGTTAATCCAAGCGAGACTCGTATTACTATTGCATGCATTTTGCCTAAGATTTATCGTACATTCAAGTCGTTCAATTTATCTCTCTCCTGTTTTGATTATCAACATATTTTGCGACTTACGACTCGAGAGAACGATTTTCCAATTTCTTCTCTGTATACACAATGACGAGTCACAAGTTATCATTAGTCGACGGCTTACGTGACCTCGTGGTCAATCAGCAGCGAGGTGCAGTTCGAAATTTATAATTTTGATCATTGCACAGATTGGCGCGCAAAAATAGCAATAAGAATGTACAAGATCGCGCAATTCTGCTCGAAGATTGTGCTTGACTTTGCACTCGCTTTTCAGATTTCGAATTTGTGTCAGGTATAATAATAATTAAAGCGTGTCCACGATGGAGTAATACGGACAATACGTGTCTGAAGAAGCGTTTGCAAGTATGTCAATTAAATTGCAAATATTGTTTAACGTAAACATCACTGTGCACGTTGAGACTTTTGCACGTCAATCTTTCTTACGCACAATTTCAACTAGCAAAGAAAAGTTTTCAATCCACATTATTCGATTCTGAAAAAAAGTATTATTATTTCTGTACAATATCTGTATAATATTGAATTCGGAAAGATCTCATTCACACGAACTGTAATTATATTATTGGTCACTAAATTAACATGATTCAATATCTTTTTTTTATGTGCCAATAATGCAAGTAATTAAGAAGTAACAACTAAAATCGGATATCCTGGATTGGATCAACTTTTCCTACAGGTTTAATTCGTACTATTTACAATACACATTTCAAGATTCTAGCGTCACACGCAAGCAAGATAAATCGTCAACACGCATGCCCGATGCCCGATTTTCAGAATTTAAGTCTTCAAAGATCGTTCGAAGAATGATAATTAAATCAAAATAAATTATTTTATGTTGATCGGATATCGAAGAACATTCCTTGCTTCTTCCATTTGACGATAAAATAGAGCGACAAGATAATCTTGTTAAAAATTTAGAGATTATACAGATACTTTATCTCAACACATTCTAAAGGAAGATACAAAGAACATCAGGCTTTCTACTTGTGTGCAAGAAAATAGTTCGATTATTGTATATTAATTCTCTTGGATATTTGCGAAATTTTGAATTTTATATGTAAGCTGTAATATCAAATTCATGTAAACTTATCAATTAGTGTATTCTTTTTAAAAACTTGCACTATGAAAATCGGGCCTAGAGGCAATGGTATGACCATACGGATGATCACATTCGTCGTGATGATGCGAATTCATTCAGATAGTAATCAAATATCCGTATCCGTCATACCTCAATACCTCAGAAACAAAATTTGCACGTGTCCTGTTATAAAATCTTGATTTCCACTCATATTCTGCAAATTGTCTTTCGGGCTCGACTTACAGACTGAAAGAAATTAACGAACGGGCTATCATAGATCACGACGAATGGATCCGCGAACAGTCCGGGGCACGTTTAACACTACTTCCTATTATTACTCGACAATCAAACTCCGAGAAACGAGGAACTTGTACATAAATATATTTAGATTAGTCGTAGTATCGAATGTGTGCGAATCGTACGTATGCCGTGAAGGCTTCGATACGGCCGCTCGGATGACAAAAGATCGTGAGGAGGGACGGTGTAAAATACCGGCGTAGAATAACTTGTGGACTTGGACCATGTGAGACGTTTGCAAGCGTCGCGCAATCCGTCGTCGCTGAAGATACCACGTCGTCTTATTAAGAATGATTTTTTCGAGATTTTTCTGGCAATGCTTTTGTAGTCTATCCGGAATTTTAGTGAACATTGATTAATTCAAACTTGTCTTACCGCCAATCGAGTGACAGTGTAAGGTGCGATTTCATGGGCGTCAGTTGACGCGCGTCAAGACGATTTTGTGACGTCATGTTGTTTCTGCGTTTACGCTGAAGAAGTTCAGATTTCCCAACTTCTAGCGTCAATTGGCATCTCGACGCGAGTTCCAAAAATTGAAAACCTTTTTCATTGCGCGTCAGAATATCGGCGTCATTATACTAATCTGACTTTACCCCGAATTTGATTTCGAGCGTCAACTGACGCCCATGAAAAAGCACCTTTAAGATCTAAGAGCGAAGAAAACGATTTCTATTATCAATTCAAATATTGATACATCTCATTAAGATAATTATGATTTAGAGTATTCTAAAATTTCCATAAATCACATTGTTCCAAAATAAAGTAAAAAATATTGTAAATACACATGAACAAAATCATGATTACACAATGCAATAATTAACGATATGTTTTAGAGAGATAACAATCTTTTTAATTTTTAGTACATGAAAAAATCTTGATATATGTATAGATACATCATCTTTATATATGTAAATAAATATAAAAATTTTTCATAGATAATTAAAAATAATAATATACATTATATACATAATATAATTATTTTATACAAAATATTCCATGAAAATGTCAAATTTACATTCTTAATCAAAAATAAAGATTTGTTTTTCGCTTTTAGATCTTGCACACAAAAAAGATTTTAGAACTTCTTCAGTCAAATAAAATCAGGCCTTGTCGTATAGGTTTAGCGCTTTCTGAAATTTACGTTTATTATTTTATTCGAAGAAACGTCTTCGGGGAAGACATCTTCAGTTTCCCCGAGGATGACGACGACGACGACGACGACGAGACCGGTATCGACGATCTCAGGTGAACGCCCCGCTCCGCCAGCACGCTATTCTATACGGCATTTGGCGACGCGCGGTTTTGGCGGGTTATGTGGCGTAATGGGAATGGGAATGAGAATGATGGTGAGCATGCGGGGGCGGTGGTTCGCCGAGCCAGGAGTCCGGCGACGGCGGGAAGTCGGGGTAACCGCCGCCACCGCCGCTACCACCGCCGCCGCCGCCGCCGCCGCCGCCACCGCCGCCTCCGCTCGACTCGTTACTCAGATCCGACGCTGGTCCTGGCACCATGCCGCCCGGTCCCCCTGGAATCATACGGTTTACGTCAGTCGTAAAGTTCCGATTCTCGCAGTAGAATAGTTTAACGCCCGAGAGTTCCTTCTCGTCTCAAACCGAGCTATAGTGTATTATTGATCACCTAGCGAGCAAGGCTTGTCCGAAATGGGGGCCGAGGGCTGAGAAAATTGGCAGATTTGCGAGAATCCAGATTGTTCAGAAAGCCAAGAGAACTAAAAAGAGTCGGGATCTCTCGACACGGTTGAAGAAACGAAGAAGTTGCGGGAACTCAGAAAGTTAAAAGGATTAAGGAACGTTACAGATTGGAAGACTTGAAGATACAGAGAGAACTGATAGTCAAGAGAGTCAAAAGCGTATATTGTCTTTCAAGAGTATATTGTATGGTAATTGGCGTCAGGCCTACCGAGAGTGGTGTACACCGAGAGACCAGCGTCCGGCGGATACGGGAACTGGGGTGGTAAGGACGGTGATCTGGACGTTGAGAGATACGGAGGTGTCGTCGCACCCAGGTACCCGCGGGGCGGTCCACCCCCGGCTCCGTTGCCACCGCCACCTGGACTCGCGCCCTCGCCGTCCAGGCCCATGTTCACCACTGTTCCGTAGCTGTCATTACTCAAGTCTGCAAAAACAAATCGTTTTCTTCTTAAGTCTCAGATTAGCGCAATTAGATTAGAATGTATTATATAAATCCTTCGTTAAAGGAAAATATTTATTTAAGCTAACCCAGACAATACGCAGATCCCAAAACGGGATGTATGACGTCATTAAGACGTCTTAATGATGTCTTTAAGACATCGTATATCCTGATTTGGGACATTATGTTAACTGGGAATATTCTATTGTTCTAAGACCTGCGAAACTATAGATATAATGATACGAATCAGAGGACATTAGAAATAGATATGGCTAAAGCGGTGCTTTCCGTCACGCGTCGGGAGCTATCGTAACGAGCGATCATTCTAACGCCGTAAGTTGGAAGTCGAAAGTCAAGCCAGCGACTGGCAGCATCCATTGTGTCTGGGTCTCCCAGTACCCAGATGCTATCCGAGGGGAGGACGATCTCCTCAAATATTCAGGAGATCGCGGAGGCTAACTGCCGGCTCACCGTGTCCGAGATTTCAGGAAGATTGCGGGCCATCCTTGAATTTATGCTCGCTATTACCTGCACTTACTCGAACGAGTACCGCGTATAACACACCGCTAGTCTAGATTATTTCGGAAGCGGCTGACGCGATTATTATGAATGACTTTGACACATAATTATTTGAGGGAGGAACGATAGCTACCAGTTGTATGGGCATATTTTTATATCACGCTGTCACATTTGAAGATAAATATTTCGTATTATCGTTATCTTTTTCCAATTGGTATTTAATTTATACTTAATTTTTTTTATCTTGATAACTAAATATCATAAGTATTAAGATACCTATAATATTTTCTTGCAGAAGTTAGCTGGAACTATAAGAATTTATTTTTGAAAAAGACAATGAAGTAGACAAATTCTACTTGTATTCAACTAAAAATATTTTTTTTAATCAAAATTTTAATTTGCTCAGAAGTTTAATTTTAACGTTGAAGGAATCGATACATTATGAACTAGTATTTATAGTTGAGATGAACTGCGACACACACAAGAATTGCGTAGTCTATCTTTCAGCTTTTCTTGCCTTTTTATTGCCATCTTTATATTTGTATCAACAAAATGATAATGCAATAATGCAACTCACCGTGATGACCGAAGGTGGAGTCCAAGTCTACCTTCAGCTCGTCTTTGTCAAGAAGCTTATCGTGTCTAGGCGAGTGACCGCCCGCACCGGCGCCTTTCATACTGCGAAAATATTGAGACCACCTCGTCCTACCAGCATCTTTCTTCAGCCTCTTTTCTTTCGCCCTCCTACAGAGACCATAATGATAGTAATTAATAACAATTACTAACAACTATACATTATAAAGTTTTGTTTCTACAAACTAGAAACCTCCGAAGGTAAGATTATTAATTTTAATAGAATAGATTATTAATAAAATTACCAATAAAAAAGTTTCTAAATGCTTCTATAATGATTCGACGAAAAATTAGGTTTATATTAAAAACCTTAATTATGATTATGAAATTATAACTTCATTTTGGGATATCTCGTTGCGCTTATAATCAATTATTTTTTTTAGACAATATTTAAAAATTATTGATACACTATGGATATCATGCTACGCTAATACAAATATTGAGAATATAATTCAGAATTATAGATATATGAAAATATATAATGGCAAAATTCCTATTTTATCGCTTTCAGTATCACGCGTTCAATGGATGATGATACTGAACGCCGATAAAATCAAGAAAAAGAACAAATTCTGGGACGATAAACATTTTACTCGTTGTGCTAGGTGTTCGATTATTTATGATAAATACTCATATCTCGTAACGTCTCGTACAAATTTCTACTTTCCATTATCATTTCGCTGAATTATGAAAAAATGTATCTTATCTCGCGGCGACAGTCCGACATTAATCTCGTATTACGTCGAATATATCGGTGTAAGTTTTCTGGAAAACTCTGCACCACGTGTGTAGTTTTATGAATTTACGTGTGTTATATAGGTAGTATATTTATCTGCAGTCATTGATAGTAGTAGGGGAGCCCAGAATGCTAAATGGCGATTTACTCGAGCGTCGTAGAAACCTATTGGATTTTGAAGATTAGATGGTAGAAAGAAAAAAAGGTTATATAATGTACACCCTTTCACCGGTGGGGGAAGCGTCTACAGGTTTTCAAAAATGTAAAAAAAAATAGTTACATGAACATACTCGAGCGCGTCAGATATTGATAGTGTACATGCCCCACGTGTCTCTGATATTGGAGGTATGTTAATCTGCCGGTTTGCATGGTGAGGGTGGCTGTACGGAAGGGTTGAAAACGGAAAAAAAAAAAATTTATTCGAGCGCGTCAGATATTCAGAGGGGATGTTAAGTGAACCCGAAAGAAGCTCCCATTCAAAAGACTGACAATTCAGACATGACGCAAGCTCATGGCGGCTTCTTGATAATGCAAAAAAAAATCGCCATTTTGAAATACTCGAGCGCGTCAGATTATTATACAGGTGATTCAGCTTGATGTCCTAGTCGTGCTGACCCATAATCTGACGATTATTTGGAGGGATTTTCTTAATCTGACAAATTGAAAAAAACATTTTAAATTAAAAAATTTTTTTTTTCTAATTTATTATAACTTTGCGAAAAAAATTGCAAAAGTCCTGCAAACTTAAAGTAATGTCTATTGTAATATTTTCCACAATGTGTTAGATTTGCAACCTATTTCGAGACGCGCAACATTGAAATTTATTGTAAAATAACGTTTTTATTTATAACCTGGAGGAAAAAATTGCAAAAGTGCTGCAAACCAATAGAATAGCTTTTACACTTGCTCCAAACAATTGTGCCAATTTGCAACCTTCTATGTTGCACGCAATATATGTTTTTTAAATTAATGATGGAACAATTGTTTATTTGGTCGTAATTTTGCCAAAAAAATTGGCAAAAGTTTTGCAAATTGGTTGCAAAAATTGAGATTATTTTTTGTCACAAGCTGTTAAGTTTGCAACCTCGGACAAGGTCCGCAACAGTGAAAAATTAGCAACAATTATTATTTTGCACTTTTTATAAGCTTGAAAAAATTGCAAAAATTTTGCAAATTTTATACGGAGTGCTTCAAATGTCTTCCCTTATCCAAATATAAATTTGCAACCTTCTACTAGTTACGCAAATTATTGCAACTTATTAATGACTAATTTTGTGTTACAAAATTAATGCAAAAGTGTTGCAAATCCAGGGAAACAAATTAAAAATACATTTACACATAATGTCGAATTTGCAACCTCCTACTTGTCACGCAAAATATTCAAATCATGCTCAATACTACGAGGCCCCGATGGTTGCTTCACACCTGTGTATGAGGCTTTAGTTTTCTATGTGTGTGGTGCGTGACAATAGAAAAGTACCAACCATCGGGGCCTCATAGTATTGAGCATAATTTGGATATTTTGCGTAACAAATAGAAGGTTGCAAATTTGACATTATGTGTAAATGTATTTTTAATTTGTTTCCCTGAATTTGCAACACTTTTGTATTAATTTTGTAACACAAAATTAGTCATTAATAAGTTGCAATAATTTGCGTAACTAGTAGAAGGTTGCAAGTTTATATTCGGATAGGGGAAGACATTTGAAACACTCCGTAAAATTTGCAAAACTTTTGCAATTTTTTTACGCTTGTAAAAAGTGCAAATTATTAATTGTTACTAATTTTTCAAGGTTGCGGACCTTGTCCGAGGTTGCAAACTTAACAGCTTGTGACGAAAAACAATCTCAATGTTTGCAACCAATTTGCAAAACTTTTGCAATTTTTTTGGCAAAATTACGACTAAATAAACAATTGTTCCATTATTGATTTAAAAAAAAGTTGCGTGTAACATAGAAGGTTGCAAATTGGTACAGCTGTTCGGTGCAGTTGTAAAAGTTATTCTATCGGTTTGCAGCACTTTTGCAATTTTTTCCTCCAAGTTACAAACAAAAACGTTATTTTATAAAAAATTTCAATGTTGCGCGCCTCGAAATAGGTTGCAAATCTAATACATTGCGGAAAATATTACAATAGACATTGCTTTAAGTTTGCAGGACTTTTGCAATTTTTTTCGCAAAGTTATAATAAATTAACGTTTTTTGCAATGTTAAGCATGTTCCGGATCTCGGGGATGGTTGCAAAATGAGATTTATTGTTATTTCAATTCACCCAATATTCCATCAAAATTTGAAAACTTTTGTAATTAAAGTGAATTGATTGTCTTTAATGACTGGCCTCTACTAAACTTTTCTGACGATTTGTGCTACTTCGGCTTGTGGAAATCGGCAGATTATATTTTTTCCGTTATTCTTGAATTATTTCCTTCAAAATAAAAAAAAATTTGACCGCGCTCGAGAATGTCAAGGTGACGTTTTTTTTTTGCAAGTTTGTGACCCTCCCACTCCCTTACGTCACGCTCAAATCGTCAGATTATTGAAATGCACACTTTTCAGCATGTTATTAACCCACCTTACCTTAATCTGACGCGCTCGAGTATTTCTAATGATCAATTTTTTTTTACTATTCTGATCGGCTGCCCTGGACGCGCGATCCTATATTAAGGGCTTATATTTAGTGGAGGTACTCAACAGGGTGTAAGGTATCCCCCTATATGTTGATCTGCCGCGCTCGAGTAAATCCCAAAATCCCCTATTGGGCTCCCCTACTATAGGCCTTATTTACTTATCCTTGGGCGTTATTTTCACGGGCGCGCGCGCGCTTTCTAACACCGTTCGCATCTGATAAGCGACGGAGGTCAGCGACTAGGACTCTCCTTTTATACAGATAAACAATTTTTCGCGACAAATCGTTATACTTTGCTTACAATATCACGTAGTGCCACTTGAGCGATAAGAGGGAAAAATGTGCATCCACCGTTACAAAGTACAGTACTTGCAGATATCATGATCTCGGGTACGTAGAATAAAGTTAACAACGTAGACATCAATTTCATTATTATAATTTTTAGTTTATATTTCTGGGATTTATTTAAATTCCCATTTAAATTAAGTGACATCTCTACTTGGTTTGTGTCAAATTATGTATATATGACGCATAATTTTCGAACAAGAGTTAATTCGGAAATTAACTTTTATAATGGGAATTAATTTCTGCTGTCGTTAATTAAATTATCTAACATGTTTTGTGTTGCGGAAGAGATAGATATGTATTCGGAGTGATGTCTCTCAACATCTCCGAATCTCTCGATTGCTTCCACGAACGGCTTCAGAAACCATATCAAAGGCCACGTCAGACGCTAATGCAGAAAAAAGAAATCCTGACGATAAGCCAATGCTTCTCTTTTAATTTGATGATTTCATCAGGCTCCAAAATTAACTTTTCTCATCTAACTTCTTTATTTAGTATATGAATCGCGTTCACACGGCTTGTCATTTATACAACGCGTAATTTTAGACGATACATTTAATCGGACTCTATTTCTTCCGAATATTATTCCTGTCTACGTTATATCGAATACAATGCGCACATACACGTAGTTCGACGAATTGTAATATAAGGTATCTCTACGTGAAGAGCTCGGAGAGAGAGAATATGGGAAGCCCTGCAAGCTCAACTATCCAACTTTCCTTACCTATTCTGGAACCAGACTTGAACGACGCGCATGTCGAGACCTGTGTCCTGAGACAGCTGTTCTCGCACGTGCCTCGCCGGTTTCGGACTGGTGTTGTACGCCAGCTTGAGAGTTTCAAGCTGCTTCGCCGTGATCGTCGTCCGCGGTCTCTTATTAGGTTGATCACCGTCTATACTTCCCCCATCTGCCAGTTCTAAAAGTCCCGTAAATTACGCATCATACATACATATTTTGGAGATTTCTATTTAATTAATCAATTAATAATTTATCAACCATATTTACGTGTATTAAAAATATTCAAACGCTATTAAATTTTGATTTTTCGTTCATATCTTTTCTATTATCAAGGAAAATTATGAAAATATCTAGAATATTATAAAAAGTCGAAAGTAGAAACTATTTATTTAATTTTAAATTAATGATAAAAAAAAGAATTACTGTAAAAAATTACATTCTGAATAGAAGATTCTTCGAAAAGGAATCCTTTCTTATGAGAATGCTATTTTGGCAATTTAAAAGGTTATAACATAAAGATCATTTCTTACCTTTCGCCTTCGCCTGTTCGTAATCAGGCTTGCAGACGAGTTTTCTATCTTCCATAAGATAAAATTCATCGCCGGTGTCCAGTTGCCGGGAGCAAAGAGCGCACGAGAAACACGTGAGGTGATAGACAAACTCCTGCGCCCTTCGTACCACCTGCGAAGGCGCCAGCCCTTGGCCGCAGCCCGCGCATTTTGTCCCGAAACGCCTGCCACACCAACAACATACAATATTTTCACATTACATTCACACATCAATGACAAAACTATATAACTGACATAACATTGTCGCGATTCGTCAAATCCGACAATCGATGCGAATGCAAGTAACGATATGCGCTTGCAGTAATCATTACAAGTAATAATTTCTGCTTACTATACATAATTATTTATGCTAATATTCTTTACTTTATTTTTATTATAATTTTAAAATGTAATTAAAACAAAAATAATTATGTGGTAGTTTAATATTTCAAGTAAAAAATCAAAGATATAAAGAATGAAGGATAGAACGAGAGAAAATCGGTTTAGCTTTTCAAAGAAAAGAAAAGTGATATCATATCTTACGAATAAACGAGGAAATACATGCTACATCTTCCGGAATCGATATTGAAATATCCTATGTACATGTTTTAAAAATATAATATTTTTTTGCCTTGTCATAGTTCGTTATTATCGCGATAAGATAGATAAGTCGAACAAAGTATTGCGAAAAACGCCGAAAAGATTTGTCTATTATTTTTTGTGTGTAAATTTATATAGATTAGCTGGTCTCTTAAAGATATAATCAATAAATACCAAAAATAAAAATTAATAAGAATAATGACCAGTAACAAATATTTTAGATAAACTGTAATAAATAATCCCTTCATGTACAAATATAATTTCTGTATGTATATTATAAATATATTAAAAATCTACATGATCTACATTCTACATAATATTTAGAAAATATTTGCACGTGTATATATGCAAGTAACGTCGTGACAGCAATTATTGGTGCTTACTTGAAGAAGTCATCTTTGCAGAACACGTGGCCGTTTCTCGCGAAACATTTGTCGGTCAATCTGGCACCGCAGTCCCGACACGTGAGACACCTTGCATGCCAACACCTCTCCAGGACCCTTAGAACGTATTTATCCAAAATAACTTCCTGACATCCGCCGCATTTTGGTATCGTGGCTGCAACATATCAACGCAACGGATGTAATAAGCAGTACAAAAAAAGATACTTTTCATATTATACTTTCATATACACTTATACTTTTCATATTTTGTACGTTAATGATAATATATAGATATGATATGAAAAGTATAGACGCATGAGAGAAATAGTTTTACTTTTATACATTACTTTTATACAGTTTATTGTATAGTTTAAATTTTTATTAAAGAATATGATATTAATAAATAATATCTATAATATGAATATCTGCAATAATAGTAATATCTGCAAGTTTTAATATCTAAATAATAATTATAATAATTCTTTACTCTATACACTATAAAGTTTTAACTAATTTATGAATTCTCTCTTTTCTTTATTATTTGCTTTAATGAAATACACTCAAATTAAAGTACGAATTCTAAATTACAAAGTATTAACTGGCACAGCAATTGAATGCGAAGCTATAATGTCTATCATTATTGTTTAAAGCCAATTTTCGTAAGTTTTGAATTTTAGAATTTCTTAAGTTTTTTAAAGATTAATATCCATTTGCAGATTAACTTTAATCTCGGTTTAACTTACTTTTTATCTTTTTTTAGTTTTAAGAATTAGAAGTTAATCTATAATATATTGATAGAAATGGACATAAGAGATTAAGACTTCTAAATCGGGATAATATTTTTCGCAATATTAATTCCCCCAATAGGGAATTAAGGCTGTTGTGTATTACTTATGCTAACAAAATGGCATGATTGAAGCTGTTCTTGCTCCACCTTCCTCGAGAAAATTAAGCTTGCAGGAGCTCGAAATCGAGGAATGTTAGATAATCTCAATAGCTTCTCGGCGCGCGCTCTCTCTCTCTCTCTCTCTCTCTCTCTCTCTCTCTCTCTTTCTCTCTCTCTCTCTCTCTATCTATCTCTATCGCCTGTCGTCCGTCGACACACTTACAATGAAGGATCGTTGGGATATGCAGAGGCAGATGATCAAGCTCGAAAGTGGGCTGATCTAGCGGATACATATCGCCTTGCGATATCGTGGAGCCAACGCTGCCCGCGCTGCTGCGCTGTTCCTGGCGAATGCTCCGCGATTCCGGGCTACTCTGCGGCGTTAGGACGTCGTGCCGTTGCGAACGGTACATCCCTTCCAGAGGATGAGCATCGCACCCCAACAACTCCAGTCTCATCTTAGTCATAACTGCCACCGTTTTCCGCGTGCATGCAATCACACTCGCCGCGCTATTATCTACCGTGCTCCCGCGACTTCAGCGAATGCAACGCTCCGTACATCAGAACATATCGATTCTTTTTTTTTTTTTTTCGTGCGTGCGATCGCGAGTCTCTTTATCAAGAAAGCGTTGGAAGAAAAAGAATGCCCACTATCTTCCTGACGGTTACCGAGGCATGATAGTAAGGAAGAATGACATTATATCTTTGGAAAATCCAGGCGTCCGTGTCCCAAAGGCTGTCGAGTGAAATAACTTCAAGCTTTTAAACGAAAATTTTCTTCGAGCAAATTCGTTATTAATTCTTGGAAAAAAAGAGGACAGATTTCATTAAAACTTTCTTGCTTTTTCTATTAGTTTTTCAAAAGCTGTTGCTATAAGTTCCTTAAATTTGCCATTGGCACTTAATCCATCTTGACTGCAGTTCGTTCTTTAATCAGACACTTGGAGTTCACGGAATTGTACGAGACAAGTTCTTCAACATGCACGACTGGAGTATCTTTTTGTCAGAACTTCATCTAGATGATAATTATGGATAACATCGACGTATTACGAAGGCTTGCAGAAGCTTCGATAATTCGACCAAACAAGTCTGACTATTCGTCAAGTTTATCTTATCGCGCACCAACACTTCTATTAATACCTCGGCGTAAAAGAAAGAGCACACTCGTCGCGCGACAAGTACAGGACGAGGGTACGCGCACGACTAGTTCGCCAGCGACGATGTTGCTTGTGCGCACGTGACACTTGTGGGTGTGGCGGCTGATTGGTGGGGCGAGTGCCTGGATTATTGGGTGCGGTCGGCACCCACGCCAGCGTCTGGTAGGTGCCGATTGGTGGGACGCCCGACCGCCCCCCAATATGGCGCACGCCACCAACGCTATACGAGTTTGCCGGGAACCGCGTTGCCGGGGTTGCTGTTGGGGTGTCCTCAACGTGGCGCGGAAGATGAGAGAGGATGAGAGGATCTGGAAGAGCGAGGCGGGCCGAGTATCGTCGTCATCTGATGGTTCGCTGATGGTGGACGATATATTAAACCTTTCGGACGGAGTGTCTGCAGTAAGACGCCGACAAATGTAATCCGATCTTCCGCGTTTACCGTCTTTTATTCGTACGTTGTTGAAAGTTTGATCGTACGCCCTTGGAGGAGAGACGCTGAGTTTTGACAACGAGCATTTAGATCGATATGTATAGAAGTACAGTTTTATTGATATGTACTAGCTATGCTGATACTCAAGGAGACATTATTAATTGACAGTGTTAGAAATATAATACTTACTAAGAAAAATTAATTTTTTGTAAGAAATTTTATGTTAAATTTAACATTTCACATGTCCCAATTTATACACTCTAATTTTTATGTTAATTTAACAGAAGGCAAATATGTAAATAAGTAACACAACAAAAGTAATACGTGAAAAATTAATACAAAATTGTAACACATAGACGCTATCTGGAAGGAAAGTTTATGTTAAATTTACATTTATAATGTTAAATTTAATTAAAATAAAATGTTATTCTTTCTTTTCTTTTTCTTGCAAAAAAATAGAAGACAGCGACATGTAACATAAGAAATAAATGTCGATTTAACAGATGGAAATTCTCAACAGAAAGGAAAGTAACGCAACTTGGGTGTTCATTTTAACATAAAATAGAAATGTTGAATATTAACTTATCGCAGAAAAGTCAATACAATGACAATATGTTACATTAAGACCAGGGTATGTTAAAAATTTAACACAAAAATTTCTATACAAATAGAAATTTACTCAATACAAAATGTTTTTTACTGTGTTATTAAAATATGGCTCTATAAAACAAGGGATGTATAATTTCGTTCCATATCTAAAAAAGAGATGTAAAGTTTATTGTTGTTGCTTTTCTGCGATGCCGATTAGTTCTTTTGCTGCGCTTATACTTCATTTGCAGCTGTCATTGTATATTTTGACAGTTGTGTGTATCAAGGAGTTAATAGTGTAATAGTAATAGCATAATGTTAAAGGCAAATAGCGCGCGCGAAGCGCGCGTCTGTATTAGTGTCTAGTGTTTATAAAAAATAGAAGTATGTTATTCATGATGGAAGAGACATCTCGATATTTGTGGCATTATTTATTAAAAATAAGTAGATGGATAATTATGTAAAGCATGATTATTATAATATAGATTGCAGTGAGAAAGAAGCGTAAAAAGGAGCGGAATAGGATAAACCTCATCTTGCCGGGTATTAAAAATCCCCGAAAGGCGAAAATATATTGTCTACGTTTAATAACTCAACGCGGCGGCTTATTAATGCGTCGCGGGCGGCGGTATTCATTAGAATTGTTGCGCAAAAGAATTCGAGAGTCATCCCTCGGGAGTCCCTTTGAGCTGCTGATTCTGCCTCGATTCGGTAAGCAACGCGCGGAGCGCGCCGTATAAGGAAGGGTAACGTCTGTTTCCGACCGAGGAGCCCGGGGGAGTGAGAGGAGAAAAAAAGGCGGCGGAGAGGGAAAGAAGGCGAGAGGACAAAAGGAACCGAGCGAAATTAAGAACGGTCACGGGGATGAGGGACGCCATTTTATAATCTTGCCCGGGATCATTCGCGTATATTTCTTCTGTTCTTCTCGCCCGCCCATTATTTCTGTTTCTTCCTTTTTATACCCTTTCCCCTAAGCCCGCGCGCACGTCCGACCGCGTATACGGATCGATTGCACGCGTATACATAAACGCGCATTATAGATCGTGAAGGCTGCAGCTGTGATTATGGGACGTTTCCTTGATCTCGGTTTACTTTCAACCGCGGTTATTCTTTATGCTTATAATAGAAAATTAACAATTACAAGATTCTTATTAATGAAAATGAGTTTTAGATTGAGCATTGAGAGTGCAACGCGGTTGTTAGTGCGTGATGAGCTTAATTCGTAAAAGAAACGGACGTTTCGGCTTGAACCATCTTTAGCACAAACGTTATATATGTTAAAAACTTAATGAATAACCACGTTCTCAATAAGGTCTATGCTGAACTGCCTTATAACCACGTCCTCAATAAGGCAGTTCAGCATAGACCTTATTGAGAACGTGTGATTATTCATTAAGTTTTTAACGTATGTAATAACGTTTGTGCGCTGAAGATGGCTCAACCTTCTAATAACTATGTTATTGAAACTACACGCTTACGTGCGTTGCAGAACGAATAAGTGTGTAGTATCAACACAGCAGTCACTCAGTACACGTGACAAAGTGTATTATGTTTTATTTCCACACAGGTTAAACGCACGTCGAACACACTTATTTTTTGTAGTGAAAGCGGAGCCGAAACGTCCATTTCTTTTAACCTTATGTTTTACTATATAATTTAAAATAAATTACGAATTAAGTTCACGTACTAAAACAATTGCGTTTTATTCTTAGTGTCCAATGTTTAAATCACGTCATGCTTAACCCATGAGATGGACTAAACCCGTCGAAAAGCAAGAAAGTTATAATTAAAAAATGACATTCTTGTAGAATTTCTATTTTAACATATTTTACAATACACTGTTGGAAAATTTGTGTTAAATATAACATATATAAATCACATGTCCCAAACGGTCCACTCAAATTTTTGTGTTAATTTAACATAATATGGATAAGTGTTAAATGGTAACACAATGGTAACAATGGTAACTAATGTTAAAATATTTCAACAGAAAAGAAATGTAATTCTGAGGTAATCGTAATTTGAGGTTAATTATGTGTACAATTAACATAACTTTTATGTTGAAGTTAAGATTGTAAGATAAAATCAACACTCTTTTCCTGTAAATTTTTATTCCCACTTTTGTTATAGATAGAGTAAAATCAACATTCTCTTTCTGTAAATTTTGACACATTTAATAAATACGTTCAAATTGTGTTACTTTTAAATACATATTTTTTAAATTATTTTAATAATTTTACATTTTAAATTTTTTTTAAATTTTTTAAATTTTTTACATTTTAAATTTTACATTTTAAATTTTTGTTAAGTTCAATTAACATAGCAGGCAATAGGCATATGTTAAATCTACACATGTATTTACACAAAAATTTTAACAAGGACCTTTTTAACAAAACTACAAAAATTTTCCAACAGTGATAGAAATATATTATAAAGAAAAAAGATTGATCTTGATACATGCCTGAATAAAAGAGGTGTATTGATTTGTATGAAATGTTACCAATATTAATTCATTTTATTTAATGTACTGTTAATACATTATCGTATATGCATGACAATTAACAATATACAAAGCAACTTCGACTGAAGGATTATAGAATACAGTAGAGTGATTAAGGTGCAAAATCTGTTCATTTACAACTACAGCAATCCATGATCGCTTATTCATGTCTAATCACTCTAATCACTCTACTTATTTGTCGAAGATTCTATCTGTTCGCATTTCAGTCGTGATTTAGGTCAATTTTTCCCGAAGATCCATTTGACACTGTGATTTAAATCGATCGTCTTTACGGGCTTGCCTTTTGCCGTGAAACAGAGGTGCATATGTTCGCGCAGGCATATTTCACGTGGTGCAGATACGTCAAACTCGAAACTCGCATAAAAGCCTGATCGATCGAAGTGCGATATTTCCCTAATGCATCGCGACGATCGTTAAATTTTCCACCTGACCACGAGGTAACAGATGGCACGGCGTTTTCTATGCGCATGGTTGATGCCCATAAAATCTGTCATGCATACGCGTCGTTGGCATTACGTCGCCCAAAAGGGTGTACCGCCGAAAGTAAGCCACGCGGCAAATGAACGTCAGAAATTGTCCGATTTCTATATCAAAGTATTGTGCCACGCGAATGCACCAAATATATGCCGCACATATACAAATCACAGAGTGTATTAATATTTCGATCGTAAGGAAGATTTGAATCGTTATAGCTGTCACATAGAGTAGAGTTTGATATATGGTAGATTGAATTCTTTTGATTTTTAAAATTCTCAATTCCGCACGGCAGACTTGGCAAAAAAAAGATTATAAATTTTGTATTTGCATATATAATTATTTTCCCTAAAAAAGAAGCAAAAAGATAGAGACTAATAGATATAGACTAAACTCTATATTCATAGATATTATAGATATTATTTAGAAGTACATATAAATAAAACAAAAAATACTAATTTTCTATACTCCATATCATGTTAAAAATCCTAGGTAGACAAAATATTAATTTTACAATAGTGATCTTTTTGAGATTTATAATTTTTCCCAGTTACATTTTATTTTATATTAATAATGTATAAAATTATAACTAAATCTTTTATGTGAAATTGAAATAAATAAAAAAAAATAAAAAAAATAAATCTAAAAAATATTATTATTAGGCTACCAAAATCCAGCCCGACTGAAAATGGCACTCTATTTAACTTTATATCTTTTATAATAATGATAAACTAAATCTTCAACTCCATGTATCAAAATATATAAAGTTCTAACTTAAAGTTCAAGATTTTCTTGTCTTATCTACGACTGGAGTTCTCCGAATTTTTATAAAAAACTTAGAAAATAATTTCAATATAGGACTAACAGAACTTATAATTATGGAATATAGGGTAAACTCGGGTAAGATGGCCATAGTTTTTTAAAATGCAATAAACATACATTTATTTTTGTTATATTTTAACAGTGTTTGGTATATTCCTTCACTGAAGCTTAAAGTACGTAGGGTAGACCGGGGCACGTTGTCACACGGGGCACGTTGTCACATCGGCTTTATTTAAAAACTAATAATCACAGGACAACACCCGTTATTCCCAAAACGTGTTAGTGTATGCCCATCTTTGGTATGTTTACAGTGTTGAGATTGCTCCAGCTGTGTTGACGTAAAATCAATTTGAAAGTTTTTTGCGACCGTAAGTAAAATTTTATTGTCTAATATTCAACGTACTGGACATGAAGCTTATGTTTTTTCAGAATAGACCTTTATATTATCTGAAAGTATGTACTTTTACCTACCGCGTGCAATACCTAACCTTATGAATATCTCAAACTTGTCGGCCATGAGGCTGTTTGGAGTAAAAAAATGCCCTTGGGGCACGTTGTCACGAATTTTAATGTCATAGGTGCAATTGGGATATAGTGCGCTCCTACAAACGGAAAACTGCGAGAGCCGCAGTAGTCGATCTAGAAGTAATTCGTCTTGCTGTTAATGTGTATCAATAAGTTGCGCATTCGAGTGGAATTCTTATATTTAGATCAAGGTATTCCTTTCACGGAGGAGCGTATGTTGTAGGCGCTTAAGCAGGGCCTTAGCAAACTCTTGTATATTGCATTAAACTTATATAAAATCAAGTTATAATTGATTATTATGTTTAATTATAAGAAAAAAGTGAAAATATTATGTGTATTTAGAAATTTTTCATTTTTCGGTAAATTTTACTGTCAGAACAATATGGCAACGCTGCGCTTTTCAGGGCGCCGATTGTAAAATGTGAAGTTGACAACAAAAGTGTCAACGTAAGTGTCAATTTCATTAATCAATAATATTGTGACATTTTCTTTTTATCAAAGAGAGATTTTATAATAATAATGAGTGATAAGAAACATAAAGTGAGGAGTAATGTTGGTAAAAATAAGGAACAATTTGTGAAAATAAAAGTAAAGCAGCACACTCAAAATATTATCAATTCTACAAAGAAAAGATTCAATAAGGTAAGGTTACAGAAACGGTAATATTATTAATTAAATAACTGGAAGAACAAGATAATTGGCATTGTAACTGTAATTTATATTTTGGTAAAGGAGTCCGATTTTGCAAATTATCCAGTTTTTAATGGACGTCGACTTGTAGAAATTAAAATGCTTGCAGCTGAACTGTGGTGTACTGCTTGTGACATGCCTTTAGATTTTAGATGAACTGAAGTGTGACATGAGCACACAGCTTGCAGCGTTGCCAAATAATTCCTTGAAAGTCGCCATTAAAAATATTCATCCATAAACCACATTTCAAGTCAACTTTTAACATAAATATTTTGTTTAAATATTCGGTGATTCTGTATTTTTATCGGCACTATCGAAAGTATAGAGTTTAGCGAATATGTAGCGCAGTTAATATTTAATATCTTATCCGATTTGATAAACAAATTATTACATTGAAATGTGAAAACTAGACTTTTTCGATAACGTCACATATAAAATATCGAATTTTCAAAGTCATAATTCTTCTTTATATGTTCGGTAATGTGGTTTAATTTTTTTTCTGGCATAAAGATATGCATTTTAACTTTCTCGTACCAAAAAATCAGTTAATTCTTAAGACTTTGGTGTCATGAAAGGAATACCTTAAGACAAAAACTTCGTGCTTTTTGTACTTTTTTGAAATAAAATAAATGTTTCTGTGAAGGATTTTACTTTTTTACATTGCAGCGCACTATAATATATTGATATTTACGTTGAATTCAGTTTGGATAACATTTTGCATGCAATCACATTTGATGTGACAACGTGCCCCGTGACCGGGGCACGTTGTCACAAGCGACCTGTCGTTATTTATTGTTATGTAACAACTGTAGAGTAACAATCACACAAAATTCGATACTGTCCAATTGAAGCTGAGGGTTCACTCGAAATTTTGGCATATCAAAGTACTCTCAAATATTGAATGTAAAAAATACAAAAAATATTGAACCAAATGTGTGACAACGTGCCCCGGTCTACCCTAAAACTATCGAAATTAAGAAGAAAACACTTAACATAAATTTTTTATTATCAAAGTATTACAACGTATGCATTGGCCATCTTATCTGATCTTTAAGGAAAAGATGGCTATAGCAGAAAAGATAACCATAGTATTTTTAAATAAATAGTGAGAAATACAAATTATAGGTCAAATTACAATTTAAACATAGCTTAATTATGTGTGTAACGTTGATTACGGCAGCTTAACTATAATTTATTCAATGTTATAGCAGCTTTTATATATAGCGGACACATGAAAAATTTTGCTGGCCCACGAAAGTAAAAATATGATATAATATTCACAATATTGTTATTTCAAATAGTGTACGCACATAAACTACTGTAAATATTGATTTATCTTTGAGAATGATTAATACAAAAATGCACTGTTTAGCCATTTATATTGGAGAAATTACAGCCATGGGCCATCTTTTCCGTATGGCCATCATACCCGAGTTTATTCTAAAGTAGATTTATATTTATAATTGTAAAAAGTGCTGTATATATTTAATTAATAAGGGAATTTAAAATTTATTGTAAAGCTTGATGTTTTCGCCAACGATACAGTCATCAATTTTTCGCAATTGCCGACACGCCATCGATTTTCCTTTCACGAATCATGCTCGAGGTCTTGATTTCGACGATGATGACTTTCTCTGAAAATCGGCGACGGCGACGACGGGGGTGTCTTTGCGATTGCGCGACCTCGTGACTTCCGTGGGCGTCCTTCTACCCGAGCTTTGATCACGCGAGCCCACCCTTTGTCGGTTCCGTCGCATATACGTCGACACGCCTCCAGGAGTCGTCCGTCACCGTAAAAAGCGTCGCCGCGGGGGATTGTAGGGCGCCGAAAGCGCTCGTAGAAGGGTGTAGAATCCGTCGAACCACTCGTTTCGCGCATCTATACCTATAGTTCGCGCATTTATCGTTGTGCACGATATAAAATCTCCGCTTTCATAGGAGAATTTGTTTCAACCTATGAGCACGGTATTTGTGAGAAGAAAAGACGTTCAATTAATTTAATATCTGCAACAAATACATAATGCTTAGTATTGTACGTTGTATTTACTTAGTATTTTTCGCGCGCGCGCGTTCTGATATTTATCCTGTTATTTATTTCGCGACGTATCCGCACAGCATATTAAAGTTAAATATATCAAACGCCATTATCTCTCTCGTTCGGATAAAGGCTAGCTTTCACGTTCCATTCAATTGGTTTCAATCTTCGCCGGAAAATACCAGCTGGAATCAATTGTTGCGGTTCTAGGCTCACAATTAGCGAACGCAGAGAGGCGACCGCTATGAAATATAAAGGTCCATATACGCGGCACGTTTTTAATTTAACTTGTTCCAGAGCCAGCCAGGAGGAGAGAGAGAAAGAGACGGGTGGGAATGGAAAGACCCGCGGGGTAGTCTAACTCAGGGGATACGACTGCATATAATCGAATTTGCACTGGGGAGATCTCTTTCTCTATGGGCGTTTCCATTACGTTGGCGGGCAATAAATTATGCTACCCTTGCCGCGTAAATAGATTTGAATTTATGCTGCCTGCTTTGCCCCACTTACGCATATGCTTTTTATTTCTCTTCCAGCGAAGCGGCGAACGTATCGGCGATTCCTTTAGCCAGTTCCCGTGTAGAAATGTTCATAAGGCTCTAATAAGGGCCCGACTAGTTGGCCTGAATATAAATCAGGGCCTAGTAAGGCAAAATGATAAGGCCCTTATGTGGCATGTAACAAATTGTTTACAAGGCCCTTATAAGGAATGTTTTTCAGGCCCTTATAAGGAAAGTTTTTCAGGCCCTTATTTCCGATTTCCGATATTCACTCGACATAAAAAAAATTATTTATTTTGAAATTTTATTATTTTTTAACTAAATTTGTTTCTTAAGATGCAGTCTATGATTATAAATATTTTCTCGTATTTAAAAAACGCACTTACCTTGGTGGGATTTGAACTCGGAACCTCTGGATCGTGAGCCAACTGCCTTACGTGGTAGACTACTTCTTAATTTGATGTAAGTGTTATATATAACCTACATATGTCATAACCAGCGCAAATATATAATTTTTCAAAAATTATCTTAAAAAACAAATTCAATTTAAAAAAAGTAATAAAATTTTGAATTGGACATATGATATAATATTTCTTAATGTCGGATGAATGTCAGAAACCAGTGCCGGCTTATTATGAAATTTTGTGTTCGTAAATATATTTATAAAGTTAAAACATCCTTACAATGGCTTTATTAGACAAAAATAAAGAAACCTTTCTTATGGCATCCCTAATAAATAATGATCGGGACCTCATCTGGTTAGCCTTAATAAATAAGTATTTATGAAGTTAAAACATCCTTATCAAATCCTTACAAGGGCCTCACTAAACAAAAATAAGGAAACCTTTCTTATGGCTTCCCTAATAAATAATGATCGGGACCTTATCCGGTTAGCCCTAATAAATAAATAATTATGA